>ML779114.1:189118-216597 GCA_009831015.1 Picea engelmannii | reverse complement strand
TCTCTCTAGGTTACACTTTGTTTAGTGTCGGAAGAATGGCCCAGGGTGGGAAATGGTCCAGGTTCAGAAATCAGAAACAATCCTTCTTCCTTGGTTGAGAAGAATGGGGCAGATAGCCCATTATTGATATTCTATGTTGAGGGAAAACATTCTTTCAGACCTCACAGATGTGAGTGAAATATTGGCCCAACTGATTATTATTGATGTTCTATATTGAGGGCAGACATTCTTTCAGATCTCATAGATGTGAGTGAAAGATTGGCCCAGATGATTATTGTTGATATTCTATACTGAGGGCAGACACTCTTTCAGATCTCACAGACATGAATGAAAGATTGGCCCAGATGATTCAGTTTTTATCATAACATTGTTTCTATGCAGATGAAGACTACTGTGGTGGAAAACATTCTTTCAGATCTCACAGATGTGAGTGAAAGATTGGCCCAGATGATACAATTTTTATCATAACATTGTTTCTATGCAGATGCTCTCAGATGTTTGTTATGAAGACTATATGACAGTAGATGAGGACTACTGTGGTGAATATGTTTCACCATTCGAAACTATATGTTGTTGATCAAGTGCTTGTGTGTTACTTGATGTGGTAGTTAACCATTGGATTGTAGTTGTGTACTACTATGAATAGACACAGTTGTGCTATATTCTTGTTCTAATTTCCTTGAAGACTATCAACAGATTATTGGAGATGATGATCATTCAGATGAATGATGAACAAAGATTTTCCAGACGGGAAACAGTTCAAAGCTTTTACTCCTCTTGTATCACTCTATGGTGAGAGTGACTTATCCAACATCATATCTAACTACTCATATGAAGTATGGTTTTGAGAGATGATGTAGCTGATGGTGATGGTTATGCTCATGATCTAGTCATGAAATAGTATAGATGACTATATTGATGTTACCGTGTAAATGGTATGTTTTGTGCTCAAGACCATTACCTGTAAATACCTCTCTAGCTAGGAGGGAGTGTTAATATTATGGTAGCTGCGGGAGGTATTTACCCCCACGTGTGAACCTGACGAGAATAGAAGACTCTGAGAAGCAAGAGAAACCCTAGAAGCCTTGTCATCTCAAGAAGATAATTTATATTAGGATATTAGCCTCTAAGAGAAGAAGTCGGCCAAAATTAATAATAATACACTGAACAGACACATACCCAGAAGGAGAAGTCGACCCCAACAAACTGGCAGGATTACTATAAATACAGGGCGCCGGTTCTCATTTGACAGCATCTCAGAATTGCAGTTTCCCAGTTGGTACGCACTGCAGTTGCAGTCTGGTGCGCAGGTTTGCAGGAGGGTTGCAGGTGGAGCTGCAGCAGCAGCTAGTTTCAGTATTGGCTTGGATATCTCTTGTCTAGGTTTTGGAACATCTGATTAGTCTTTTTTGATGCGCTATCCTTGGGGATTGATGCGCTACTCTTTTTTTGGCTATCTAGCCTAGGGTTTTCTTCCAGAGGAATTCTCAGTCAAGGTTAAGGTGCTCGGAGGGAGGCTTCAACCTGTGGTTGGGTGAAGAGGGTATCGTCAATGGTAAAATGAGCACACCATCTTCTATATTCTAACAATGGAGGAAGGTGAGCAGGCAGAGGTGGATTTTCATCCTCACTGTCATCATCTAAAGAAGAAACCAAAATAGAAGAAGGCATAAATGTCAAAGATGACTCACAAGCTAAAGAAGGCACAACCGTCAAATTAGGCTCGCAGGCCAAGCGATTTTCATCAAATTTAACATCTCTTCTAATAATAATTTCATTACAATATGTTTGAAGAAGTCTATAACCTTTGACATATTCAGAATAACCAACAAATATACACTTCTCACTTCTAGGTTGCAATGCTTTCCTCTTCTCATCAGGAATGTGAGCCCATGCTATACTGCCAAATGCACAGAAGTGACTTACATCTGGTTTAATTTTAGTCCAATATTATTCCGATGTTATATTTTTAAGAGCCTTTGTGGGAGTGTTATTTACTATGTAATTTTCACATTTGATGGCTTCCACCCAATACTTTAGACTTAATCCTTGAGATTGGATCATACAATTAGCCATTTCTTTTAATGTGCATTTATTTCTCTCAGCAACACCATTTTGTTGTGATGTATATGGAACAGTGTGTTGCATTTGGATTCCCTGTGTAGTGCAGTAACTTGTAAAATTATTTTTCACATATTTTCCTCCATTATTTGTTCTTAACTTTTGAATTTGATGTCTATGTTTCTTTTTCTACAAGGGCCTTGTAGGCCAAAAACTTGTCAAAAACTTCACTCTTAAGTTTTAAGAAGAAAACCCAATTACATCTGGAAAATTCATCAATGAAAGTTAAGAAATAATTGCACCCAGAAAAAGAAGGAGAAGAAAGTGGACAACACAAATCACTGTGAACAAGCTGCAAAGGACCCGAGGCATGCTAAGAGGCACATTTGTCAAAACTGTCCCGATGATGTTTTCCGAGAACACAACCGACACAAACACCATCTCTGCATGAAACAATAGGAAGACCAGTCACCATCTGTTGATTACATAGTTGTTGCAATGAGTGATAGTTTAGATGACCAAACTTCTCATGCTAAAGTTTGCTCAAGGCATCGGTATGAGCAATAAAAACTGATGAAAAATATGATGACCCAAAGTTGTCAAACTTGTACAACCTGGTAATATCATCAACAATTCCAGTTGCAAGAACATTCTTAATATCTTTTAGATCCTTGATTACAACTTGGTGAGGTTAAAACTCTACGGTTTTACCTTCACTTGAATGAGTGATTTGATATAATGATATGAGGTTACAAGAAATACTTGGAACACATTATACATCATTGAAATTACCATTTTATACTTGAACTGTTCTAGATCCTTCAACATTAAGAGATCTTTCATCACCAACAAATATTTTATTGGTGTCACATTCATTTAGATTAGAAAATATGTCTCTATCCTTAGCCATATGATAAGATTCTCCAGATTCAATAAGCCACTCATCAAAAGTAGAAGTTGTATTGAAGGAGAAACCATAAGTTGAAAGTGCATGTCCATGAGAAGAAGAAGAAGAAGTAGAATCAATACTGATGTTGTGCTTCTTCATGGCTGCTTCTAAAGATTCCATATTCTTGAAACATTTGGACTCATCATGACCATCTTTATCACAAAATTTGCAATGTCTGTCAATCTTCTTATTTTTATATTTTTCTCCTTTTTCTCTATTATGAGCGGAAGTTGTCTGAGTGGGTTTGGGACCCTTATATTGCTTGTTTTTTTGGCGAGGATGTTTCTTCTTTGGATTCTTGGGTTTATCTTTCTGATGGAGAACTAAGGCTTTGTTGGAGGTACCTGCAGTGTTGATCACTCCAAGTTTTACTAGATTATCTTTCTATCTAATCAAAGCATCACAAAAGTTCTCAAGACTGGGTTTTTGATACGCTGTCCCTAGAGCCTCTTGCATGGCATAAAAGGTAGATAAAAACATAGAATATGCACTACCTATCTTAGAAAGAATAAGATAGATGCAACAATCTTCTTTTATATTTATCTTACATTCTTCACATAGAGTTCTGAGTGTTTTAAACTTAGATAGATAGTCTTCAATGCAAGAAAAATCACTTGGACTTAAAGTTAGTACTTGATTTTCTAATTGTTGTGCTCAAATAATATTGTGTTTACCAAACACAAATGCATTTTTTTCCCAAGATTCTTTGGGTTTATGAATTGATTGAAGGTGGAACCTTAAATTAGGAGAGATGGACATTCCGGTTAATCCACGTTCTTCATCATTCCTATTATCCCATTTTAATTTCTTATCAGCATCAGTTGTTATTGTTTCCTTTCCAGAGGTAATCCGGTACAAGCCTTTACTTCTTAATAAATCCTCCATATGGGATTTCCATTGGAAGTAGTTGGTGCTGGTAAGTAAGAGATTACTTGTAGAATCCATATTAAATATGCAGATAATATGGATTTAAAAACTGAAACTGATGATTTGAATGGAAAGATCTCGAAAAGTTATGAGGTTTTAAAAAAATGGACTTTGGATGTGAGAGTTATGCCCTTTTAAAAAAAGGAATAAACGGTAACCAAAGGACCATGTGGTGGTGTAAGTTGCTTTATGAAGTGACCCACTTTTATAAAGAGAAGTGGGGATCAATTTTACAATGAATTTACTTCATGCAAAATAAATAACTCTAAAATAAAATATTAAAGCTATTTATAGTGATTCACTTTTATACTTGAAGTGAAATACACTTTACAATTTTAGCATGAACTTTTTCAAAAAAAAGTAACAAAAGAGAGACTTGAACTCAAGACCTCTTACTTAATAAAGAAACTTTTAACCAAATGGTCTAGAAAAACACATTGTATTGTTTTGCAAGAGGATTGTTGTTGTTGTTGTGCTAAAAAAAATCTCTTTTTACACAAGAATTTTTTTTTTCTTCTCGATGACAACAATACTTAGATCTCAGTTAGCTTACTCGAAAGATGTATCTTTTCCTATCTGTTTATGATTTTCCGAGATTACACAAGGCACTGAGAAAAGAGAATACACAGATCTAAACAAGTAGCAACCCAGAAACAAATAATAAAAAACCAAAATAATACTTTGCAAAAATTTAAAAAATGCGTATTCAAGCTTTATACCTCTGGATTTGACTATAATGGTTGTATCTTAGGCAAACATAAACCTTTTCGAGTGAAACAAAAAGTGTTCCAGACTGAAATGAGGGCTATGAATGCAATGGAACAGTCCTCTTGGCCGAGAAATGTACGAAAAATGACAAAAAATGGAGATGAGGAAACTTGGCTTCACGATATCGATCTACAATAGGAGCGGGTCTTCAAACAGGCCCTGATACCATGTTCGACAACACAGGTATTCCAATAGAGGAAAAAAACCTTCAGTAATCACTCACATAACCAAATAAAATATCAACACACTGATGTTTTTAGCATGCAATGGAACAATCCTCTTGGCCCAAAAATGTATGGAAATGACCAAACATGGAGATGAGGCAACTTGGCTTCACAATCTCAATCTACAATAGGAGCGAGTATTCAAACAAGCTCTGATACCATGTTCGAAAACACATGTATTCCAATAGAGGATGAACATATTCAGTAACAACTCACATAACCATATCAAATATCAACACACCGATGTTTTGACGTGGTAAAACCCCTATGGGGAAACATCCACAGCCCCAACCAACGCAGCCACTTGGAGCAGTTTATTAATGAAAAAGAAAAAGATTACAGAGAAATTTTACAAGAAAGTTTCTCACAATCGATCATCGACAAATGACCCTCCATGCTTTTTAAATAGATATCATGGACCAATCGGGTGTTAAGCCATGGATCAATGGTCATTAAGATCGAGGAAAGTATGAACCGTTAGATCACGGTATGTCGGAAACATATAGTGACCGTCGAATTTCTTAACTACAAATGCATACTAAAGAAACACATGAAGAAAAACACTTTTACCTAACGACACATTAGACCAAGTAGATCTTAACTAACTCCTAAGTGTCTAAATATCCTAACATATGAAAGAAAATTTCCTCCAGAAATATTAGGATTATTACAAACCAAGAGATTCTAGGAATGATATATTTAAAATGCAGCAGTCTGAGGAGGAGAATCTCAAAGATTACCTAGAAAGGTTCCTATATAATTATCAAAACTAAAAACAATTTTCCTTAGACACAACCACAATTAGTACCATATTCCTAAAGAGTATAAGGGATGACTGTATCGAGGTACTAAACCTCATGAGTTCTGGGGATGTATATCATAAGACATTTGCATACGTTGAATAGTATTGTAAAAGGTACTCCTGCAGTCAAGACAAAACAAGGAAAAGTGTAAGGGATCTTATAAGAATAACTACTAAACCTACTCCAGGAGGTTTTACAAGGATATAATTAGGGAATCTACTAGAAAACTTCAAAACAAACATCCTAAACATAATCAACACCCAGTTAGACACCATGAAGATAAAAAAGAAGCAAGAAGAAGAAAATTCTACTTTAGCAATTTTCTATCCTCGATGTAGGAAAAGGAATCCTGAAAAAGAATGTCCTATTAATGTCATTCAAATTTGTGGGATCTATACAAAATACCACCCTACCAACGAGTTCCCTTCCTTACCAGGACTAAAACACATTTTTAAGGGAGGTGGAGAACCTTAAGAAACATCATATCCTCCTAAGAGAGAATGGAAACAAAAAAATCCTAATATTTATTTCGATCCTACCACACAATACCCACAACAACATGGATTCCTCTAATTCATTACTCTCAATGGACACATCAGAAACTACAAGTCCAACCTTGGCAACAAGGATGGGGGGGAATGCATATGGGAATGTTCATTTTCAGCCACCAACTTTTCCTACTTACCCACAATATCCTTCCAATATCTCTTAGTTGTTACTTGGATTTAATCCACCTGCTCTACCTCTACCTTCCCAACTGTAACAACAAATCAAATTTCCTTTGAACCCAAATAAGTAGCCACAAATGAAATCTTCACCAAATCCAAACACCCCTTGGCCTACCCCTATTCTTGCACAACCCATCCCTACTTTGCATAATAGACCTACACAAACTGTACAGTATATTGAAGTACATACTTTCCCAACTTATGTGACAACTCCTACTTCACTGAATGAAATTCAATTAAGATATGGGAAGGTCTTGAATAAACCAAATTCTGTAGTGGTTATTAAAGAAGATGAACAAATAGATAAACAAACAAATGAAGAAGAATACATCCTTGAACAAGAGGAAATTCCTCCTCACACTCCTCAACCATCAGAAATACCTCACGAAACTAATCCTCCACCTTATCCAGAAAGGTTACTTGTGAAGAAACCCGAGGTACCTCCCAGACATGATTTAGAAGCTTAACTAAGGAATATATTTGTAAATATTCCCCTACTTCAAGCCATCAAAGATATTACTATCAATGCCAAAATTATAAGGGATCTTTGCATTAAAAATCTTGGAAAGAAGAGGAAGGAACCTCTTGTTATATAGGTGGTCGGACAACTGTCAGAATTTATATCAGAAATTCCATCTAAATATAATGATCCTGGATATCCAGTGGTGACTAAAGAAATTAATGGTATTTCTTTGTCAAAAGCACTTATTAATCTAGGAGAAGAAATAAATGTTATGTCTGTTGACACCATGTGAACACTGCAACTAAATCACTTAAGGACAACACATACCTTGTTGGAATTGACAGACAAATCATTCATTAGCCCAACATGCAGTTTAAATGATATAATCATTACCTTAGCCTCCTGGGAGTATTCTATGGCCTTCTTGGTAATTCATTCAAAATCCTCCAAAACTGGACATCCAATTGTGCTTGGTCGACCTTGGTTGGCCACTGCTGATGCATTTATTAGTTGTCGGTCTAGGGAGATGAAAATTTCTAATGGGACCCACAGTTAGAAACTTATTCTCTTTCCTCCTACCCAAGTAGCCCTTGAAGTTTCTTTATGGTTGGAGAATCCGTATGGGGAGGATAATTGTGCTCAACTCCTATTAACACTTGAGAAAGTAAAGGGATTTCAAGAAAAAACTGAAGAACAAATTTTAAGACTATTTTTAGCGAATACAAAATGTATTGAGTATCCTCAATATTTTCCAGAATTTACACATATTTTCAGCCCTGAATTTCAGGAGTTCTAGCGTCCCTCCACTTCTACATTGTTCACTATATCAACAATAAATGAAGAAGAAGAGTCAATTGTTCATACTGTTGAAATCAGTCCTCGAAAATCTCTATATATCAGTTCTAGCTTGAAATTGGATCAACAACAAAAAATGATCCAAATTATTCAAGGACAGTCTGGTTCTTTTGCATGGGATTACTCTGACATGAAAGGAATTCAGCTGGATACCTGTATACACCATATTTACACCAATGATCAAATTAGACCTATTAGGTAGCCCCAAAGAAGAATGAATCCATCCTTAAACGATATAGTGAAAGAAGAGCTCCAAAAACTCCTACATGTCAATTTTATTTACCCTATTTCAGATAGCAAGTGGGTATCCCCATTAGTTATTCTCCCAAAGAAGAATTTAAAATGGAGGATTTTTTTGGACTTTAGAGAGTTGAACAAGGCTACCTATAGAGATTATTTTCCTTTTCCTTTCATAGACCAGGTCTTGGACACCTTGTCTGGGAAGATGTAATTTTCTTTCTTATATGGGTTTAGTGGGTATAACCAGATCCAAATTGCCACTGAAGATCAGGAGAAAACCAAATTTACTCTCCCATGGAGTACTTATTCTTATAGTATTCTTCCCTTTGGTTTGTGTAATGCCCCTGCCACCTTTTAGAGGGTTGTCCTAGCTATGTTTTTTGATTTAACCCATGACTGTGTATAATTCTATATGGATCACTTCACAGTATATGGGGATGATTTCCAACAAGAATTGGACAATTTGGAGAAGGTATTGATCAGGTGTAGAGAGACTAATATTTCCCTTAGCCATGAAAAATATAGAATGTTGCTCACTGAAGGGATTGTCTTGGGCCATCATATTTCTGGTAACAGACTAAGGGTATACCTTGCCAAAATTGAAATTATTTCTCAAATCAAAATCCATAGCTCACATAAAGAAGTTAGAATCTTCTTAGGGCATGTTGGATATTATAAGAGATTCATTCAAAATTTTACAAACTTAACAGCCCCACTATTCAAATTGTTAGAAAAAAAGGTTGAATTCCATTGGGAAGAACAATGTCATATTTCTTTTGAAATTTTAAAGAAAAATATTTCAAGTGCCTTTGTTTTAAGAGGACCAAACTAGTCTCTCCCCTTTCGTATATACACAAATGCCTCAGATACCGCTTTGGGGGTTTTTCTAGGAAAAAGAGAAAACCAACTTTCTTATGCTATCTACTTTGTCACCGAAAATATCTTCCCTACTGAAGTAAATTATACTTTCACTGAAGAGGAATTCTTATCATTATTTCATGCCATTAATAAATTCAGACACTTCATAACATGGTATGATGTTTTTTGTACACACAAACCACTAATCCATTAGGTTTTTAATGAATAAACCTGTGACAAATGATAGAGTTACCAGAAGGTTGTTATTGTTGCAAGAATTAAATATTACTATCATTGAAATAACTAGAAAACATAACCTCGTTTCTAATTTCCCATCTAGAATTATTCATACGGGTGATAATGCACCGGTGGATGAAATTTTTTCCGGATGAAAGTTTGTTTAATATTTCTACTTACACTCCTTGGTATGCATATGTGGCTAACTATCTTGTAACATGAAAATTACCTCAGAATCTGTCCCCTCGAGAAAAGCAAAGGATTATTTAGTTGAGTGCAAATTATATGTGGCATGATGATTGTCTATATCGTACATGGCATGATTTGGTGATTATAAGATGTGTATGGGAGGATGATCTGTATCACATATTCAAATCATTCCATGATGGCCCATGTGGAGGCCATTTTACTGATAAGAGGACAACATACAAAATACTACAGTCAGGCTACTATTGGCCAACAATTTTTAGGGATGAAAATAAGTATGTGGCCAGTTGTGATGATTTTTAGAGGATGAGGAATCCAACTACAAGTGATGAGATGTCTCTTCAAGATTAGGTAGTAATTTAAACTTTTGAGAAATGGGCTTTGGAATTTGTAGGACCTATCGACCCCATGTCTTGAAGAATAAGGTACATACTAGTCTGTATAGATTATGTGACTAAATGGGTAGAGGGTAAAGCTTTGTATTCTGTAAATGAACAATTTGTTGTTGATTTTCTATTTGAAGATATCTTTACTCATTTTGGTGTGCCTTGAGAAATAGTGACAGACCAAGGAACCCAATTTACCTCCAATTTGGTCAAAGCCATTACTGAACAATATCATATTAAACATAGAAAATCCTTCCCTTATCACCCCCAAGGAAATGGACAAGTGGAATCAACTAACAAGGTTGTAGAGGTTATACTTACCAAGACAGTTCAGTTACACCATAAATACTGGATTGATCAGTTTCCTGAGGCCTGGTGGGCCTATAAAACAACTTGGAGAAACACAACATGCCATACAACTTACGAATTGGTGTATGGGAAGCAAGTGTTTCTTCCCATATAATTTCAAGTAAAAACCTTCAGGACTACTATGCAATTGGGGATGGATTTGGATGAAGCTAAAAAATAAAGGATATTGCAGGTGAATGAGCTTGATGAAATTAAACATGATTCTCTTCACAGGACTACACCCATTCAAGAACAAAGGACTAAATGACATGATAAGTACATCAAGAAGAAATATTTCCATCCAGGTAATTGGGCTCTGTTGTATGACAGTAGGTTCGATAATTTCAAGGGTAAATTGTCCACTCAATGGTTAAGACCCTATGAAGTAGACATATTTTACGACAGTGGTTCAGTGAAGATAAAAACCATTGATGAAGATCATACCTCCTTTGTTGTAAATGGGAACTGATTGAAATTTATCATAAGCCTTTGTCTAAAGAGGATTTTATCAAACAGGTTCTTCAAAATTTTGAAATGCAATTGGTAAGAAAGAGGATTTCTCCTCCTCTTGATCCACCACTGTATGTTTTTCTATGTGATTTAAGTCAATTTTTTACATATATATATATATATATATATATATATATATATAGGTATGTTGTTATATAGTTATTGTGGTGTTACTGACAAAATCCAAATATAATTGTGTTCTCATTTAGATAAGCAATAAGGAGGACATCTACCAGGTGTAAGTTTATTCCTTTATCCAACCTTGGTAGATTACTCATGGAAAAGGAGCCTAGTGGAGTTTTCTTTAAGTTTTTCAGACTCCTTAAAATTGAAAACACCAGTAAGAAATAAATGATATGGGATGGAGAAAAATATATAGGACAGTAGATGGAGTTTTCTTTAAGTTTTCCAGACTCCTAAAAATTGAAAACACCAACGAGCATTAACTAACCTAGGCTCGAGAAAAATCCACAAGACAATAGTAGTTAGGATTTCCTTTCCAATAAAATGGAAGTGGTAAGAGAAGAAATGGTTAGTCTGGTTCCAAAAAGAAGAGTTTTTTGCAACTCTACAGGAGGTTGTCCAGCTACAAATTCCTTCTTTTTATAGAGCTTGGAGCCCAATCATTGGATTCTTTTTCCTCATTTTATGACATTTCCCCTACAATCTCAAAATTCATGTATTGGTGTGTTTTTTATAGTTTGTAGCATGATCCTTCACCAAAACAAATTTATATTAGCAAGTTCCAACATCTTCTCCATATTGACCCTCATATGGAGAATCCTACAAGATTCCAAGTAACTTGTCAAAGCTTGATCCGAAACTGAAAAAACAGTCTTTGTGTTGTTCTTGTACTAAAACAATACTCTGTGTTGGTATGATACTAAAATGATACTCTATGTTGGTATGATATTAAAACGATACTTTGTTTTGGTCTAGTACTAAAATTATTCTCTGTGTTTATATGATACTAAGCCTGTGATCCTGTACTATTGGTGTAATTTTGGTGACATTTTTATATACTTGATATTTCCCTTATTTGATAAAGTACACTTCAAGTAATGGAGTTATGAGCTCATTGTTTATTCCTTTTATTTAGAATCACATTAATTTTGTGTTAAACATATGGTTATTCTCAAATACCTTTGTTACCTTAAGTTATTAAAACTCCCTATCATTATCTTATGAAGTCTTCATGTCTTCCCCTGCTTTCAAAATCATTTATGATGTACAAAATTCTCTTCATGAAGTGATCATCCAGTTTGAAAATCTCTTGTCAAAAACTTTCATTCATGTGATGTTGAAATTATGATTATGCCACCTACTATAACCTTAAATTATTTCAAACCTCTGATGTAGATCGTTTCCCAATGGTGAATTTTGGTCACATCACCCACATTCTCTATAATCATTACAAAAACTGGTAAGAATGGGATGTGATGTTACTTCTAGGTATGATCATCACCTTATCCATGGATACAATCCCTCGACATAATTTATGACTCTTTCCTTACCTCTCCATCATTTCAAATATTCAACCATTGTCTTCTCGTTTCATTATAAACGCTCTTCTAGATGGCTTCTCCATCTCGATGAGCATTATTTACCCACTTCATACTATACAACACCACTCTATTCTCTCCTATTATCTCATTAATCTGCCTCCATCAACCTGTTCTTGTAATTTTTCTTCCACTACCAAACCCTCATCCAAAGTCTATTTTATACACTTATTTTGAGACCCGTTTTTAATCTGGCATGGGGGTTTACGGGAATGAACATGTGTTCCATATGTACAGAGAAAAGGAGTATAAAGCATGCAAAGATAAATTTGAAAGGGTTGGTTGGGTTCCCTTCTTATAAAAATTAAGAGGAAATCATGAGAGGATATCCCATGCCTTCACCTAGAGTTATGATGGAGAAGAAATCCAGTTAGGGGAACTAAAACTAATGATCACTAAATCCACCATAACAAAAGCGACGAAGTTACCTTCTACCAAAGAGAAGTATTTCAAAGGTATCATAATTGATAGGAGACTCTATTAGAAAGTTTTTAAGGTCAAGCATCTTGACCGAGATTGGACAAAATGTGTCTTGCGGATCTGGATCAAGGAGGAATATTGGATGATGCTTGTCTATTTGTAGAATTGCTTAACTTGTGAAGGGAGGTATGCAGTAACTTTACTTTATTAGTTAAGGCTCTTGTTTCATTTTGATATAGGACCACAAATATACTTTCCCCATTTTCTTTCAATGATTCTAAATAAAATTGTGAGAAGGGTTAAGTGTTCCTCTAAGAAGCCTGAAACCAGTCTCTATCATCATGGGTTGATGAAACTGCTTGTTTTCCATGAGTTGAGAAAATGAGACAACAGTTGGAAGAAACTCCTCACATAAAAAATTTCTCTAGAAGTTTCTAAGTATGTAGAAGGAAATATAACATGGGAATATAATAAGGAGTTAGGCAGGAAGAAGGGAGACAATAGAAATAAAGGAAAGAAATCCAATAATGAAGTAGATCTTGTTGGCCCTAGTTCATCAAAATTTGTAAGCAAATTTGACAAAGGAAATATAGTAGTGTTATAAGAACAACCTGTACCTATGGTGGAATGATCATCCAAAACCAAGAAAATTTTCACAGACCTATCCTCTAAAAGAAAAACACAAATTAGTGAGAAAAAGGAGGAAGAAACATAGGTCTGGTAGTGATGTTGGAAAGATTGTAGGTAGTGTTCCATAAGTACTCGTTGAATTACCTCAGGAGCAAGTTGGATAAATTGCAGATAATGTTCCAAAAATGATTGATGAAATACCTCAGGAGAAGGTTGGAGAATTAGAAAAGACCCCTGAATTGAGACTCATAGGTAAGAAGAAACCTAGAGTCAATAAAGGGAGTGTTATGGCACATTCCTCTAGAAGAAAGACAAGGAGTACACAAGAAGAACAAGTTCCAACACCTTCATATTTTTACTCTAGAAGAAAAACAAGGAAGGAAAAGGAAAAACACAGTCCAATGCCCAACTTTGAGCCTAAAAAGAAGAAAAGGAGATTGTTTGAGGAGGAAATTTCTATTCCTGTTGGAAAACCCAAGGAAGCATCAAATCTAGCACACAAAACCACTCGAAGCATGGATAAGTAGGTCACAATTCCTCATGTTCCTTACTTTCCATAGGATCTAGTTGACATTCCAACCTTACTAGAGAAAGAAGATATGTATGTAACAACTATTAGTGAAACAGAGGAATTAATGACAATAAAACTGAAGGATTTAAGGAGGGAAGTTGAAGACGGGAAGGAGATAACTGAGAAAGCAATCCTTGAGTCTGTCATTTCTTTGGACAAACATCAGTTGGTATTGAAAGTTGAAAGGATTACAAAAAAAAATGAATTTTGAAGCAATAAGTGGAGGAGTTTAAAGTTTTAGACATGCACATCAAGAAAGAAAATGCACAATTGAAGGAGAATAACTAAACGCTACAGGATGAGAATGAAGAGATATCTGCAAAGATAAATAAGTTTCTACACCTAATACAATACACACATGAGTTTTTACGAGGGATCTTAAGGATGAGGCTTCAGGTTTTGATATCTTAAAACTAGGCAATTAATGTTCAAGCAAGGTGGAGGACAAAACCAGTTTTGAAAATTTGAGGACTGGTTTAGCAATTTTTGCATGAGGACATGCAATGACTTTGGAATGGGGGAAATGTTGGGTCTCCTATTTTATACCTCCAATTTAATCATCTTGTCCTATATCTTGACCAATGTTTCCTTAGATGTTTGTACTATTTTCCTATTTTCCTCAAAAGACATGTATTTTAGCCATTCTTTTGTATATATGAGGTAACCTATGTTTAACCATGATTTATGACATTTATTAATGATTGGAATTGAATAATTGATGTTAAAGTATCTCTAATTACTTTGAATGATCCAAGAAGACCTTATGACACTACTCCTATTCATATGGTACATGTCTCTGTGCTCATCCTGTACCAATGTTCTGTTCGTCTGATACCTATTTCTGCACTCATCCAGTACCTATTCATGTGTTAGTCCGATATCGATATTTGATTGTGTGCATCCAATACCAGTCTTCTTGTTCCATATGTGTGCGTCCAATACCAATTCCGCATTGACAATCTTGGGTGTTTGAACAAGTTTGTTCTCGATGGATCCAAGGAATTTGTTGGATCGAACATTCTTTGTTTGTTGAAGACCACGATGCACTTCATCCTCATGCACTTCATGTCATGGGGATGAAATCATTCCCTTGAAAAACTATTCATCCACCAATTGTAATATTTGTGAAGATATTTGATGTTATCTCCAGACTTTGATTTTAATGGTTGTTTCTCTTTAAAAGAGAGATCCTTGCAGATGATAGAGAGACAAATACATTGAAGCACTGTTATGATGTAGAATTGATTCTTGAATATTGGTTATTGTACCCTTGTTTTTAACGTAACGATGTAAATTGAAATTCATGGAATCTATGTGTGTGTTCAAATCTTCTCTTCTATAAGTTTCTTTTAAAATTTTCCTTGTTGGTACGACAAGGGCCCACCAACCCAACCAAGGTAAGATTCGTTGTATTTATTTCTGAATATAATTATTTTTTTCTATGTGTGGATAGAATAATTATGTTTTTGATCATAGAATCTAACTGTATTCCTGTTATGTTTCAGTGATACACTTGATAGCATGAAATATAGATGTGTGGTAATTCTGAGTGAGTGAGAGTTTTGAGTGCAACATAATATTTCTATGTGCAACATATATTTCCAAGTAAATAATTGTTATCCTTGTGTGTGTGAAGGTAGACAATCATTTCTTAGACTGAATGTTGTAGTGTTTGTTTTTATTTTGAAAATATAGGGACAATTAAGATCTCCATCTCTCACCCTACATGAGCTTATAATGGAGTATCTCACCACACCTAGAGTTTCTTCCATAAATGATTAGTCTACATCTTGTAAACACATGCACAATCAAGACCTCCATATCTCACCCTACATGCACCTATAATGGAGGTTCTTAATTCACCTGGTATTTCTTCTAAGATTGATTGATATTTCTTTTAAGAATGTGCAGAGTGTTAATTGCTGCTAGTTTAGTTGCTACAGGAAACAAAGTCAAATTTCATCTTTCCCTTTCATGAGCCCGTAAATGAAAAGATTCACCACCTGAGCAAGAGATTTAGATCACATGCTTGTTTATGAATTTTTCTTTCTGATTTTAGAATAGTGTGGAGAATTGTTATTGGATAAATCCGTAAGTGCGGGCACAAACCAATCTCCCTAGATCCACCTGGATCTAGAACAAAGAAAGACAGAATGATACTCTTTCCCTAGATTTTAACTATTGAATGTATTAGGAGGTTTGATTAAAGAACATACCTTACAATCGCTTCCTTTGATATTTTTTGCTCTTTCTTCACTCCGGTGCTCTCGTACAGTCAATATCAAAACAATACAAACCAACCGAACTGAAGAAAGCACAATCTATTCAACAGTCCATCTATGTATATGATCAAGGTATTATACAATAAAGTAAAACTAACTTTATGGGAAAGGGACACATTACTATATCATATTGATGGAAAGTAAATATTACAACCCGAGCCTTGATGTTGCAAACTTCTTTTCGATGACCCTTAGCTCTAACACACACACTTTCTCACTTGCATGAAGAAGATCCACCACCTTTGATGACCTTGCTGGAGTTCTCTGGCTGTTGTAGCTTCAATCCTTCACACAATCTTTCACAAATTCTCCAATAAATCTCTTGCTTGTTTTCTTGCTAACCTTTTCCATGAGAATCCCCTCAATATATAGGAGAGAATGAATTAGTTACTTGGATAAGAATGATCCCAAAATATCAGGAAATCCAGTACTTAGATAACCATTCGAATGCCATCTCATCCTTCTAGAAGATTCCCTTCTAGAAGCTTCAAGAATTCCTCTTTTTCCCTTCTTTAGAAAGTGTTCGCATCCTAGCAGTTATACATAGTGTGAACTTCTCACACCCTGGCTTAAGGCAGCCTGCGAGAATCATACATTCTCGTAGGAAACTATACTAGAAGCCTGCGAACCTTCTTCAAAAATGATATTTTTGGAAAGAGAAGAAAGTAACTTTTCCCAGGAGAAAGTTCTAATGAAGAGCCTGAGTGCACCATAATCAATACATCATCATGACGACCAAAATTATGGGTAACAGAATGCCCCCCAAAGTTTGAGATTGGAACCAGTGACAGTCGATAGACTTTGTAAGCTGCATGTGTGTGTCGATAACCAGGAGCACATCTAATCGGAAACCTGCGAACAATCAAGCATCTGCAGAGTATCATATATATCAATTCTGAGGTAGGCATTCCCATACTCAGATCATAGACTGATGAAATTGTAGAAATGGGTCATGGCCACCAATCATACACTGTGGATCCATGCCATCAAAATATAGCATAGCCACCTGAATACACTGTGGATCTATGCGAGAGATTTCAAATCAAGACGACATAGCCACGAAACATACACAGTGGATCTATGTGTCACAAATTATACATACTCCATCGCAACCTAGATTACAAGGATAATATCTAGGGTATTCAATCTTGTCCCCCAAAGTACGAATCTAACCATGTGATTACATGTGTTGAAGTCGAACATGGTAGAAACCACTTGATTACCGGTCATTGATGTAACCGTTAGCAAGTGAGAGGGAAATCACCATTGATGTCAATGACTCCCAAGGTACCATGGTACAATCCATCTAGTGTGAATGAATGAGTTGATGTCGAACATCCAATGGAATATTTTGATCAGGGGTCAATGATGTAAACCCATTGTCGAAAGCAAGGAAGCCTGCCTTTGAGGCATGCAAGTTCCAAGGTACCAAATAATTTCTAATTCTTGATTCCGGATAATGTGATGAAGTTGACGGAACAAAACTCATCATAGGAGGTCCTTGATGTATCCCCCCATCAATGACACGAAATGAGTAACAGATTTTGAAGGTGAAACCGAGCATTTTTCAAATTGGACTGGACACAAGGAAGTCCGACATAGAGAGAATGGGTAACTGCAGATGATCGCCTCAATATAGGTTTCAGATGGACTTCTCTTGAAAATATGAATGACACGACCAATGATTTGGCAGCATTGACTCAAAGACAACATAGGGAATGACCTTGTAGCAAATCGAATGAGAGACAAATGGATTTCCCAAACTGACTTCAAATGATGAATAGGGGGTGTCATGTTCAAGAGTGACACTTATTCCCAATCAATACGAAGATGAAACATATCCCTTTCCCATATTTTCCCCCACCATTTCTGGCAAGTACCTCTTTATTTTTACACAAGATTGAAGAGGATCACATATGCTTGTTGATATAAGCTCATCCTTTGGACGAGTCCCTTGAAGTATTTTTAACGAACCCTAAGAAGGAGTGGTTCGGTCCCATCACGGGTCTGTCAATGTTTGTTTAACGAGTCCAGAGATAGTAAACTCGAAGGTTTTTCAAGATTATAGAGTTTGGAAAAACACTTAAAAGAGAACTCTCTCAGTTCCTTTTTCGTCAAATAGTCTGGACGAGACCGAAAAAGAGAGAAATTATCGCTCACTAGATGCGTATTTCAAATACTTTAGCGAGCGTGAAAATAGCAAGGTCGCTCGACGATCTTTTCATGTTTAGAGAGTCTGAAAAGAGCTTAAAGAGGACTCCAGAGGGGTTCCTTTTTAGTATAACCTTGTTGAGCCTGAAAAGGTGATAAAACTATGCTCGATCACGTTCTCTTGTATTTACGAGCGTAAGAACGGACAAAAACAATGCTCGAGGTTTTATGTAAAAACCATGAAAAACAATAAAAAACCACACCATAACGAAGAAAAATATATCCATATCCTTGTATGTAATCATCAAAGTTATTACACCTGCAAGTCATCACACTCATATTGATATTAGGGATTAGGTTTAAGAAATAAATAAGCATAAAAACCCAAAATGACCTAGTAAAAAGTAAATTAAATGAGTAAATAAACATTTTTACCATATCATTTCACATTTCCACTATTGAGCTCCAAAACCCCCTTTTTACCCTCCGAGTTTGGCGTTAATTTTCGGGAGCGACAAGAGACCATTCGAAGAGTCATCTGCTGCATTAAGGTAAGCTCTTCATTCTTGACATTTCCATGGTTTAAAATTTGAATTTCATTGGTCAGTTTTTCAGTTTCAAGTGGTTTTTTGAACCCTACATGCGCGTAGGCGTTCTCACAGGCAGCCCATACGGGGCCTACGAGAATGATGTTTTCTCACAAGTGACCCTTGAGCCACCTGTGAGGTGTTCACACTGTGCAAATGAGGCACCTGTGAGAACCGTAGAATCCAAAGTTTTTTTAAATATTTAACCAATGAAAAAAGATCCAAATCATGAATAAAATCATTAATTCTCCTTTTATGTTCCTTATACAGATAAATAGCCACAAACATGGTGCTGGAGTGGCGTGAAAGATAACATGAGGAGGATAATGCAAATGCCGAGAATAATCCTCCTACCATAGCTGCATTGAGAGATTGTGAGCTCTTAAAATACTTCCGCATCCCGGGCATGACAGCCCAAGTCAGACTACTCGAGTACCTGGTCTGTATATGGGACCCAGATCAGTAGGTTTTCAATGTATGATCTCATACTTTGTCCATAGACATTGAGGACATATACTTTTTGACTGGATTGTCCAGGCACGGGTATTATGTTAGTCTGACCGGTAGTAGAGGTGGTGGGCTCAAGATGAATGAATACTGCAATCAATACTATGTACCAGAGGCTGAGAGGAAAAAGGGAAAAGTTGTTATCTAGGGGGTACAAGACTTGACCCTCCACACTATCCTTTTTACCATAGCTCAGATGGTCGGGAGTTCTACTCCTCATATGGCATTACAGAGCTACTTCCAGTATGCCATCGAGTGTACTGAGCCTCGAGTATTTAACTGGGTGGATGTTGTACTTCGCAGTATCAAAAGACAATTAACCAAATGCAGGCGAGGTGAATTGAAACAATTTGGGTATGGTTCTTTGTTGGTGTCCTTCTTCCTTCCCCGTATTTAGACTACAGGTTGAGTGGGACTTCCAGGGTCCTAGAGATCCAAGGATGTTGAGGTGGTGTTGGCTCATGGACCGACACGTGGCAGGACCAATCCTCAAGTATGACGATATTTTCTTTGACTGGCTCCAAAACCAGATGTTGATGGTCGATGACTATGCTTATGCCGGGTTGGATTTCCGAGGAGATCCAGATTTATCACTGCCCGAGGATGCTCAGTGGGGAGACCTCAGTAAGAAGTACACGCATTTTTTCTTTTTAAATGTTTTTTAGTTTTTTATCATATTCAAATGTTTTTGTTTTTATATATTTATCCAAAGACTAACACAAAATGTTTGTTGATAACACAGATGTTGGACCATATAGACCTCCTGGCACTTCTCCTATCCAGCAATGAGGAGAGGTAGCAGCAACACCACCACAGTATGTCGAAGATTATCAGGTGGTGGAACAAAAATTAGAGGGCTTGACAACAGACATTCCAGATATGACTCTGGAAGAGGTTCCATGACGCGATCAACGTCACACTGTAGGGGTATCAACAGCTATGGGTTGAATTCTCCATAGGGTTTCTAGAGCAGTTGTGTGTTACTTTGAACATCATCCATGATGTCACATTGTAGAAGCTATGAGCTTCAAATTTTGATATTTTGGTCTTCGGACAAACTTTTGTAAAAAACAAACTCTTTTGATCGTTATATATACAGATGGCTTCTACCAGTTTACTTTATATTGTGTGAATTTTAATGTGTTTGATTTATAAATGGTTCAAATGTTTGTCCAATATATAATTAGCCAATGCATCTATTAATGTATTAAGACATCTAGGAATATGCTGATATTCTATGTGATCAAAATAACGTTCCAAGAGGCGAATTCTCAAATACACCCATAACAAAGTAGGACTTCGAATAGAGTAGATATTACTTAGCTATAGTACTACAAGCTGCGAGTCAAGTCACACAACCAAATGACAAATTCCAAGTGAGATAGCATCAACCAATAATTCAATGACGACGCTATACTCTGCAATGTTGTTGGTTGCACAGCCAAGACATACACCTCGTAAATATATAAGTTCATTTGTTGGGGCATATATTGCCCATGTAGCGGAAGCTAGGTTCCGAGTACTACGGCTAGCACCATCAGCGAAGCCAATATAGGGTAACGAAGACTCCGACATCTGGTAATCAAACACAACGTCACATAAGGGCAGAGACTAGATAATGTCAAAAGAAAACTAAAAGTAACACACACAAAGTATGATACATAAAATACAAGTACGTATGAACAAATGATTTATGCATAGTACTTCTTCAAGTACAACCCATTCCTGGGTTCACTCAAAGGGATACCATCATAATCGACCAGCTCATATGCTCCTTTTTCCAAAACTCGGTGAACAATATAAGGACCTCGCCACATTGGTTCAAATTTCCCAGCTCCTAAAGCATATCGATCTTGTTCATAGAGAAGAACAAGATCACCTTCAGAGAATACACGAGTCTTGACATGCTTGTCATAATGTGCCTTGATACGTTTCTTTTGTGCTTCTATTACTAGAGTGGCGTCACGTCGAGTTTCGTCTAATTGCATCAGATATAATAAACGTTCCTCTTCAGCAGAAGTATTGGGTAAGAGTTCGACGGCTAGATTCAGAGAAGGTATCTCACATTCTATAGGAAGAATGGCTTCCACACCATAGACCAATCGAAAAGGCGTAAACCCCGTAGAAGATTTAACAGATGTCCGGTATGCCCACAATGTCGAAAACAACATCGTGTGCCAACTTGTTTTATGAATTCCTATCATCTGTTGAAGCATAGTTATAAGAACTTTGTTGATTGCTTCGACTTGGCCATTAGCTTGCGGATAATAGGGTGTTGAGTTATCATGATGAAGACCCAACTTTTCCGTAAGTTAAGACATCATAAAATTCCTAAAATGACTACCGTGATCAGTAATGATAGCTTGAGGAACACCAAAACGAGCTATGACATGGTTAAAAAGAAACAACGCTGCAGTCTTTCCAGTATTATCGAATGTCGGCATCGCCTCAACCTATTTTGTAAAGTAATCAACAGCTACAATGATGTAACCATGCCCCCCAGCCGAGTGAGGGTGACATGTCAGGAAATCAATGCCCCATTTTGCAAAAGGACCAACTGAGACCACAGGATGAAGAGGAGCAGAATGTGACCAAATTTTTTGATTGTAGGTCTGGCAGGCATGGCATTTTTGGACGACAGTAATGCAGTCGTTGAACAAGGAAGGCCAAAAATAACCTATGCGTAAGATCTTCTGGGCAGTAGCATACCCAGACATATGACCACCACATGCTCCAGAATGGCAGTCATTCAGAGCTTTCTCGGCTTCATCAAACGTTAGACAACGTCGAAAAACTGAGCCAATTCCTCGACGGTAAAGAGTATCCCCGAGGATAATGTATTGATGAGCTTGATAACGGATGCGACGTCGTTCAGTGGTAGACAAAGTAGGCCAGAAAGTCTGGGTTTGGAGATAGATAATGATATCCCCATACCAAATATCATTAGTACTAATTAGGAAAAGAGATTAATCGGGTAATGAATCTACTGCTACATTTTCCGTGGCAGAGTGAGGAAAATCACATATTAACTCAGCAAAAACTAGGGATTTCTTAGACGTGGCACGATCGAATTCCAAGTCAAACTCCTAGAGTATGACAATCCATTTGGAGTATTTGCCCCATAGCAATTGACGTGTCAAAATGTGTTGCATAGGGTTGCAATGAGAAATCACTGTAGTTTTCCTGGAAAGAATATAATGCCAGAAGCGTTGAATGGCTTGAACGGCAGCCAAAGCTAGTCTTTCATTATAACCAGAGAAACCATCCATGAGAGAGAAGATTTCACTTCCGGCATAGTCATCGACAATCTGGTCGACGAAAGGGGTTGGAAAGTTGTCTTTGGGACATGCTTTGTTAATATCCCTATAATCAACACATACACGAATACTGCCACCTTTCTTATCAATTGGAACAGGGTTGGAAACCCATTCTATCAAAGCCACTGGATAAATAAAACCGGCTTTTAGAAGTTTTTCATCTTTGAGTTTGATAGCTGCGGCTTTATGTGGGTGGACAGGACGAAGACGTTGTCGGACAGGTTTAGCACTGGGGTATGTCTTTATCTCATGTACAACAATTCCAGGGTCGATACCTGGCATCTCTTCGTAGCTCCAAGCGAAGATGTCACGAAATTCTTTGAACAAAGACGTATAGGTGACAATTTCATCGGGAGAACACGAAGCTCCAATATGAACATTTTCGACTATACCAAGTTTAATGGATATGTCAATGGGAATCGTGGGAGAGACGTTACTTAGGTTCCCTTCAGCAAACACATCGTGTGAAGTCGCAGGAACCGTGGAAATGACAACAACGGTCGACGGAGTCGAAATCCATTGGTAGTTCTCGAGAGTGTGTTGTTCCAGAAAGAGTATGGAACGATGATTTGCATTGTCCCAAGGGGTGTCCTCCATGACGTACATAATCATATCGTCAGTGGGAAAGATAACATAGAAAGGATCGGGAGACAACTCATCAAGAGAGGGGGTAGAAGATGTTGTCGATTGAATGACCTGATATGCAGATTCAACCAAACTTAACGGCATGACGTCGCTGAAACGAGTGTGATCTCCAGGGTCAGGGACAATCCAAGGGTCATGTGACATAGGAAGTTCATGAGGCACGATGGAGATCATGTTGATAGAAGCAACTAACGGGTGTGGAACATTGGGCGGAGGAATGGGGAAAGTACCCATTAACGAGGAGTCCTTTAAAATACCTACCCCGACATTCTCATAACCCGATGGGGTTTTAGCAATAAACGACACGTTGTCGGTATGAGTATTGGAATTGAAGAAGGAAAGTTGGTCAACTGTAACAACCTTTCCTTGATGAGGAAAACGTACTACTCGGAAAAGTGTTGACACAACAACGCGCATGGAATCGATCCAGCTATGACCAAGTAAAAGATTATAATCAAGGGGAGCATCGAAAACTTCCACTTCAACTTGGACTGCCTTACCTTCTAGTGTAACAGGCAATGATGGAAGAACACCATAAGGATTAAAACCAGAGCCATTGAATGATTTCAGAGTATTTTGTGATTCATTTAAAGGAGGAGAACCAATGGATTTCCAACAAGCAAAAGACATTACACACGTCGAGGCACCCTCATCTATAACAGTTCGACAAATGTTCTTGTCAGAGACAACAACTTGAATTTGAAACGCGAGTTGGGGTGGTAACCTTGGAATGTGATCTTCCAAGTCAAAGATTATTAAATTCCTATCTATGGGATCAATTCCACCTATATCTTTCAACAGTGCCTTTCGTTGTGTAGGGAACAACTGAAGGACTTCAAGGGCTGACATCGTTGAAGGTGCCTGGGCTAGATCTTCAATAATACTGTAGTTCTAGGCCTCATGAGCATGAGGATTGAAATCTGACTTTCTAACAACACCTTTGGGGGGTATTCGTAGAACTGTATCAGGGCTCGGTCGTTCGAGATGAAGAGGACCGTTGGTAGGTGGAGTCCGTGGAGAGGTTTGTACCAAATCAGGAGGTAAATCGTCAACCTTCTCTTTAGACGGAGTATAATCTTTGGCTCTAGTCGTGAGTGCAACGTTGTTTTTCTTAGAATCACTAGTGCACATCAAAACATATGATGTGGTAGAAGTAAATGGTTGGTCATGAATGACCAACTGAGCCTGTTGTTGAGAGGGGAAGGGTTGGGACAAGACCGCCAGGGTAGAAGGTTTTGAGGTCCCTTGAAGGAACTTAGTGACCTCGGCACGTCGTGGACAATCCTTCGTGTAGTGATTGTCACCACAGATAAGGCAAGGGTAGAAGTGTTTGCGCTTATCCCGATATTCAACGGGGATATTTTTAGGCTGCTCTGTTTGATTATTATTTTTTCCCTCCTTATTCTTGCCTCTCCCCTTTTTAGATTTATTTTTACCGGTCGGGGTGGATTGAACGACGTTCACCTCAGAAGTTTTACCGGTAGGAGTGGCAGGAGACGGAGCATTTTGTACATTAGAAGAAGAAGAATTGGGATTGGTGCTTGAAACAGAATGTGATTGGGCTTTGGTAGTACCAATCAAACCATCAGCTGCATGTGAGGCAGCTGGAGTAGTTGAAGTGCTGGAAGTACCAGGATGAGGTAACTCAGGTAATAAATCATAAAGTGTTCCCATTTGTGAATAAACGAGATCAAGATATTGAGCATGACTTATAGCTTTCTCTTCCATGACAACGCCACCCATGGAAATGTCCTTACCAATTTCATTCACAAAGAATTTTGTAAACCATTCGGCCAGCAACTGATCGGGGAGTTCAATTTTAATGAGACATCATCTCCTTCTCCACTCATGGATATGATTAGATATATGAGTGCCTTTAGTTTGTTTGAAGGAAGTCAAAATATTAGTCCCAGTATTATAACAGATCGGTAACTGGTAATGTGTAAGGAAAGCCATAGCTAGGGTGTTGAAATAAGAGAAGAAACCTCGTGGCAATTCAATATACCACTTCGTAGCAGAACCAGTAAGGGTTCGTTGAAAAAGATGTAGACGAATAGATTCATCCATCAATGAGTTGGATGAACACCATAGGTGAAAAGTCATCACATGATTGTTCGGGTCCTCTCCCGGTTTTCCATCGAATTTAGGAATGTCCGATGGAAGCTTGGCCGGAATAGCAGGCCATTGGGGAGAGTGACGAATAGGATCATTTAGAATCCTAGACAAATATGGCAAATCCGAAGTAGAAAGAAAAGGTAACTGTCAGTTCACCTGAGGGTACTGGTGACTTTAGGGTGGAAGCCCTGTCGGCAAACCAGTAGGACCGTACACAGTCTGTCCATCGTGGGAAGATCCCGGTTGATTCGGTGGTGGTTGGAGAGGATAGTAACTCCAAGGATTGTAACCTTGAGTTTGACTAGGGACCTGAGGTTGAACATTTTGACTGTGACCCCAAATAGGATTGGGTACACCTGGATATGGTTGGCCTATAGTAGGGACAGTTTGTTGCCGCCCAGCCGCTTGAGGAAGATTTTGTAACATCTGATTCCAATACTGGGCCAAAGCTACAATTATATTTTGTCCAAAAGGTGGGGTTGGTCCCCCTATCGTTGATGGAGTTCCAATCGGAAGTTTTGTAGTAAGTGGATTATGTCCGGTAAGAGGAAATGGAATCGTACCACCTTGTCCACCAACGAGAATCTGCAAGTTAGGTGTAATGGACGGTATAGTGCCAGTAGGATTAGGATTTCCAGGCGGAAATTGAGGGAGTGTCGGAATAAAACTAGGAATAGGATGCCTAGAAGGACCCCCAGGAGTACCATATGGGGTTTGCATAGGTGTTGGAACAAAAGCATTCAACAAAGCTTTCAATGCATGGTATCCTGGTGGTAGTGTTGGAATGACATCAGGCATTCGCTGGGTATTGATAGGAGAAAGATTAGTTGCAGTAATCTCGGTTGGGACACTCATAGTATTTGCGATATGGGCCATCTCGTCAGGGAGAACAAAGTGATAAGTGGTAGGCACTGGTATAGTCTCTGTCTCAGAAAACACCGGAGGGTTAATTTCGTAGACTATAGGTGACTCAGTACCAAAAAGGACCCTTCGGAAATTACCTGACCAAAAAGGATCTTGGCCTTCTTCCCCGGGAAAAGGCCCAACGACTAATTCAGAAGATGTAACAATTGCTTCTTCAGAAGAATTTAATCGCACAAAAGGTCATTCACCACGGAAAATGTGATAGTCCTCTCTAGTATTGGTAATTCGAAAAGGTTCTAGAGATTCAGTTGAGTCTACTGGTGGTGTGGTGACAACTAGGACTTCACCTGTTTCCACGTGTGGTGGGGTAACAACTGGGACTTCACTCTGGTGAGGAGATCCCTCAGGTGTACTAGTAGGCAAGGGTTGAGAATCTTCCAGATGCTCTGGAGATAAACCTTGCATTCTACGTGAACGTCGTGGGGGAGCAATTGTAAATGAGTGACAAGCTCCACGAAGAAATTCTTAGGGTCAACTTCGAGAAACAAACAACACACACTAGTAAAAAAAATCTAGGAAGAAATCACCAGGAAAACAAGACCTTCGAATTTCGAAGCCACTAGTTGGTGATGAAATCCAACGTCTCAACAATGAGACGAGAAGGAGCGGGGCTAGGATGGAAAAGTTACGCTGACGACCTGCTTAACGAACTTACACCCTAGTGCAAGCTCCCACACATAATCATGGGTATACCCTCCAAGGAGCCCGAGTGAGTTTGGTCAACGTCAATTCCAGGTACTGTGAAGACTTTCCCCTCCACAGTCACCTCGGGTAAGAACCTAGAGAGATAGGCCACTAAGGTCACCATAAACAACACTAAAGCCTGGGGGAATAGTCGACAGTCCGATCCACACTCAAGGGCAGGGTATCTAGCCCGAAATCAACTCAAAAGGCTTCCACTCATCATTGTGGGTATACCTCCGAGTGACCCTCGTAATACGTGCAATCTCTACACTGATGTCAACAAAGCAGGGTAAGTAACTCTGCCAACACCAATGCGACCTAGTGCTTCACCCTTGTGTTAGAAGGGCTTCCCAGGACAATATGTTGCAAATGGAATGTAACACTCCCTAACTCAAGATGCTATTGTGTGTTTTGAGATTTTGGAGAGTGTATCTCTCTTCCTACTCCAAATCACTAGCCTAGCTAAATGTTGGTGTAAAAGAGCCCTAGAAAAGAGTTACTAGATAAATTTTATGATTAC
>ML779114.1:154726-188015 GCA_009831015.1 Picea engelmannii | reverse complement strand
TACTCTTTCCCTAGATTTTAACTATTGAATGTATTAGGAGGTTCGATTAAATAACATACCTTACAATCGCTTCCTTTGATCTTTGTTGCTCCTGCTTCGCTCCAGTGCTCTCGTACAGTCAAGATCAAAACAATACAAACCAACCGAACTGAAGAAAGCACAATCTATTCAACAGTCCATCTATGTATATGATCAAGGAA
The DNA here is from genome assembly GCA_009831015.1 of Picea engelmannii. Lineage (NCBI taxonomy): Eukaryota > Viridiplantae > Streptophyta > Pinopsida > Pinales > Pinaceae > Picea > Picea engelmannii. The sequence goes on along the minus strand of ML779114.1, from coordinate 187,815 downwards.
TTATACAATAAAGTAAAACTAACTTTATGGGAAAGGGACACATTACTGTATCATATTGATGGAAAGTAAAGATTACAACCTGAGCCTTGATGTTGCAAGCTTCCTTTCGATGACCCTTAGCTCTGACACACACACTTTCTCACTTGCATGAAGAAGATCCACCACCTTTGATTACCTTGCTGGAGTTCTCTAGCTACTATAGCTTCAATCCTTCACACAATCTTTCACAAATTCTCCAATAAATCTCTTGCTTGTTTGCTTGCTAACCTTTTCCATGATAATCCCCTCAATATATAGGAGAGAATAAATTAGTTACTTGGATAAGAATGATCCCAAAATATCAGGAAATACAGTACTTAGATAACCATTCAAATGCCATCTCATCCTTCTAGAATATTCCCTTCTAGAAGCTTCGAGAATTCCTCTTTTTACCTTCTTTAGAAAGTGTTCGCACCCTATCAGTTATACACAGTGCGAACTTCTCGCACCCTGGCTTAAGGTAGCTTGCAAGAATCATACATTCTCGCAGGCAACTATACTAGCAGCCTGCGAACCTTCTTCAAAAATGATATTTTTGGAAAGAGAAGAAAGTAACTTTTCCCAGGAGAAAGTTCTAGTGAAGAGCCTGAGTGCACCATAATCAATACATCATCATGCCGACTAAAATTATGGGTAACAAGAATGTTACCTGAAAATTTGTGAAAACAAAGTATTGGTTTTAGAGTGTTTTCTTATGTAGGATATACTCATCAATCATAGTAATTTATTTGTTATCGACACATATAGTGCATCAACTCTATTGATTACAAAACCGGATTGACATATTAAATGATTGCAATATATTAAACATATAATTGCACCAGTATTTGAGTTGTTCATCGAGATCATCAATTTGGGGAATTGGGTATTGGTTCTTGATTATGATTTTATTTAGGGAATGATAATTGATGTAGAGTCCCCAGGACCCATCTTTCTTATGCACAAGCATGATTGGGCTTCCACAAGGTGATGATCTTGGGAATATGTGCCCCTTTTCAAGAAACTATTGGATTTGGTGCTTAATTTACTCTTTTTCTAACAGAGAGTGGTGATATACTGGTCCATTGGGTAGCAGTGTGGTGAGGGTAAGATCGATTGAGTGATTGACATGACAGTGCAGAGGTACCCCATTGGGTGATGAGAAGATGTCTTTGTATTCCTGCATGACCTTTTCCACTTGCTTCTGCTACATGGAGAGACCTGTCGCGAAGGCCATGGACGTGGCTGCAACCTTCCACTCACTTTGAGCATGAATCACAAAGAAGAAAAACTTCCCTATATAAGATATGACCTTCCTTCATTGCTTGGAAAAGATTAAGGAAATGGTTGTAGGTGGGACTACTTCTGGTATCCTGTATAATTTCCTATCCAAAGTAATAATAAAACTATGAGGCTTAGACTCATATACAACATGATGTTTCCATAAATAAGGTTTCCTTAAAATAACATCACAAAATTCAAGGGGGGAGACATCATACAATACCTCATCTTTGAAGGGATTTATGTCATAGGTCGGGTGACACTTTTGGCTGACGTGGATATTGCTCCCTTTGCGGAGCCATCCAATGATGTACGATTGCAGGTGTAGTGATGTTGGCAGGTCCAACTGCTTGAAGACCTCTATTGAGATGAGGTTATTCTAGCTACTGCTATCAACGATGAAGTGCATCGAAGTACCCTTCACTCAATATGTGAATGAAAGAGGCGCTCACCTTCCTATAGTTCATTAGGTTCATTGGGTTGGACCCTAGTCATGGTAGCAATGGTGGCACTTGGTTTTCATTAATGGTCCATATCCCTTTTTCTGGTTCTAACTCAGAGTTGGAGCATGCATCCGATTCAAAGTATTTCACCTCAGCCACCAATGACTTCTTTGAGTGGAATTAAATAGTGTTATGTAAGGGGATCTTATGGAAATCACACCATTTACCAATGTCTTTCTTTGTCTTCTCGTTGCCTTTCATTTTTTTTGGTTTGGATTAGTTTTCTAGAGGTTTCCCATCGTTTCTTTTCTCTTTGTTTTGTGGGTTGGGGCCACCTTTTCCTTTCTTCTGTTGTGAGGAGTTTGCAGACCCAAATTGTAATGTCTTCTATTTAATCTTTTGTTCAATTTTGACAACATATCGATAGGCTGTGCCCATGGACAAAATGTCCAAAAAATCCATTTATGTATGGATGTATCTATACATACCACCATGGTAATTGAGCAGAAAATGTTGCACAAAGTCTCTGATACCTAGCTTGGTGCACAATGCATGGAAGACATTGGTGAACTTTGGATTTGTTTGGTTCCTTTCTTGCCACAGTGTGGTACACCTTGTATACAAGTCGTCATAACTTCCAACAGGGTAGTATTGTTCCTTAATATCATCCATGAAGGAACCCAAAGTGGGTGCAGCTAAAAATAATGTAGAACCCTTTGTTTCCTTTTGCTCATAGAAAGTATCCCACTAGTCTTTGACATGGGGGATGACCTTGAGTAGTGCAAATGTAATATTTTCTATATCGGAAAAGTTGTGCATAGAAAAATAACCTTATAGAAGGTTTAACCGTTTTTCTACAACATATGCATCTATTTGACATTCAAATATAGGAATATCAAAATTGATCTAAACCTTGAAGGGGGTGGTGCCTCCGCTTGAGGTAGATGCATCACCTATTAACAGATGTCAAAGGATTCGGGCAAAGTTATCCAACATCACATTCCTTTTTCATGAGAGGTATTGGTCATGAAATAGTTTAAATGGGTCTCTTGCCCCATCATCTCTCTTTTCTTCCCCCATGGGTGGTTGTTGAGTTCAGCGAGGCCAATCTTGTAAGGTATCAACTGGTTCAAGTCTCAATTACTTATACCCTGACCTCATTGCTGACATGCATAGAGAAAAAAATGAAGATAAAATCGCTCTGATACCACTAATATAGATTTATGAGTGGAACAAAATGAAAACATAGATATTTAATATTAACATAGAGATACAATGAATTTTAATACACACGGGCCTAGACCTGATGGGCTATGCCACACTTATTTACTTGTAGAACTTAATACATTGTAACATACCCAACCACTCAGACTGGTCATGCCACTTAAGAACTTACAATAATTTCAGGTGTATATAGATAGATTTAAACAAACAAAAACATTCTATGAATACACAGATTCAAGTCGAAATAACAGTAAAAATATACATGCAACATACACATGAAATACCCATAAATATAAAGACCTATATAAATAAAAATCATGCAATGAACAAACAATTAATACTTATATTTTATAGAATACCAAAAACTATGTGAAAACCTTCCACGATCCTCCCAGCCTTAGACCACATTCCTCATAACCCTCAGCAATGGGTCACCCTTAGGCTGGGACTAAACTCCACCTAGGTAAATGGGTTCCTATCTAGGATGAGACAAATCAAACAACAAGAAGGATCTAGTTGCAAGAGCCAGATCACACTAACATCCTATAGTCTCTCATTCCCCACATGATTTTCCCATCCCAGGAAGTGTTCCCCTTCTATTCTCAACAATCCTTTGAATGCCCCACTTCCCTTCCAGGGCTTCAACAACATGCCATACAAGAAGTCTCAAAGAACTGTAGCTGCAGTTGGGCTCCCTCAGAAAATAAATTCCCAATAATTCTGTCACCTGGAGAGAGTTCCTCAAAGGCCTAAAAACATGCCTCTTCAATCCCACGGGCATGACAAACTACTTCCTCAATCCAACTCTCTAGTTAACCAGGTACAAGATCAGGTGAAGGAAACAATAGAAAACGAGTACGGAACATGTGATAGAAGAGACCACGCTCATGCTAGGAATGAAGATGACAACATGTTGATGGGAGTTTCTGACACACCTTCAATGGGAAGGATAGATATGGTTTGGGGTTGTTTATTTAACCCAATCCGTTTGGTATAATCTATCCTAATGGGTTTTATGGCTATGTTAGCCAACTAGGATCCTAAAAACAACTAGCAGAAGTGAACTAACTAAAGATACATTTCTAACAATCAACACCTTAATTACAAATGTTCAACTAAGAGTGTTAATATACAATGGTTATATACAGTTTACAAGGTTTGAGCAAAGCCTTGTGAAAGTGATTTTTTAAGATAATGTCTCTAAACAATATAAATTGTAAACAAACGGATTCTAATACTCTAAATATCAAACTAATAAACAAAGAATGAATGTGATTGTAATGATATAACTAAAATAGACAAAGCTAATTAACGCCTAAATAATGAAATCACTTATTCATTTAGATATAAACAAATTAAATAAATAATACATTGACTACCCTCTAGTTTATCAACAATAATAAACTAAATTCATCTCTTTGCATTTGTGTGAGCTCCTCTTGTCCCGTGTCGAGTGAAAACCTATGACAGAAGCAAGCATAATGCTTCCTGAAGAAATTCAAGGAAGTGTTTCATGTTATGGAGCACGTTTATGATGACATAAAGATAAATAATTATATATCATGTGACCTTGAGATGTCCAATAACTGAGGATGAAATAATTCCCAATCCTCGTTAATGGTTTTACCAACTATCTAGCTTCAGACGTAAACTCAAAAAACTTAAATATATGATCAATCACGGATATAAACTAGACCAAAAGATAATGAATATCATAAATAAAAGCATGATATAAAATATTATATGAAGAAAAGACTAAAGATAATTCGACACAGATAACATTTCATATCAAGAAATTACATGAGAAGACAATGAAAAAAACACTGCACAATCCACACAGGTCCAAAGCCAAAGCGAAAACTGATTTTTCATATAGTTTCAAAAATATATTTCCATCATATGCTCTAGGAAAAACCATCTCTATTAGAAGGAAACATAGCTATTTAAACATGTTTTTGTTCTGTTACCTTCTATCATGCAAAATTGAGGAACATCTCTTAAAATAAGTTTTTTACTAAAATGAAATAACAAAAAGATACTTCAATTGGAGTCTTTAATAAAAAATATTTATATTAATGAACATTGTTTTTCAAAATATGAAATTACTAGTCTATTAAATGCTCAACCTGTGAATCTTTTCCTTAATCATAGAACCATAATCTGTTGTTTACTTGAAATAATAAAATGAAATCAAAATTTATATAATAATCCAAACAAATAATTTAAACAGCCCAGCGACAAAATCTTTCGATTTTGTAGCTAGTCTCAAAATAAATATAAAATCAAAATGAATCTAACTATTATTTCTCCAAAAGAATAAAATATTAAAAGACAAACAAACAAACTATTTACCAATTCAAAAATTTGACAAAGAGGAATCTGATAGGTATGAATTTTTAATGGTATTGAAGTTTGTTGAATTTTTAATGACCACACTCCCAAATATCTTAATATGCTTGCTAGCCCTGTGTGCGTTCAATCGAATGCAGGTTATGAGCTCGTTGTTCTCCCTCTCAAGCACTGAATTCTGGGTGACCATTTGGTTCAATTGTTCCTGTAGGTAGGGGACATCCCGATAATACCTTTCAATCCAATTGAAACAAATTTTGTAATGCATTGGTGTGCTAGGCAAAGGACGAGTCTGCTCTGTAGAGGGTAATTTAACATGTTTCATGATTTGTTTTAGGTCATGTTGAATGCCTGAAAAACCCTCTTGTTTATTTAAGAAAGGGAGAAGATTTGATATGAAATCGAACTGTGGTGTATTAACATCGATATCATCCCTAGAGATATGGTCATCGATATCATCCTCATAAATTCGATCATTGAACTCAATCACAGGGATTGGTTTTTCATGATCACGTTGTCGATTTATTAGTGTTCTAGATATGAGTCGACCAGATATTTTATTTTTAAAATTGATGTCTAGACTTCTCTGTTTCTTTCGCTTACCCTGTTTCTTGAGATCAAGTTCATTTAAATCAATCCGAATTGGCTGAGGATTAGGAACAATAAGGATTTTATCCTTTAGATCATCCAAAACCTCTTTTAAAGATTTCGTGGGAATAAAATCACATCTCGGTTTCTTTCCTTTGGATGGATTCTGGGGAACAATAGGGGTTTTATTTATAGACATAGGGCTTTCTTGTAGATTGACATGTAGGTTTTCCATAGAGGGGTTTGATCGACAAGAACTGGGAGGTTCATTAAAATGCAGAGGTAATTCAATCGCGTTTTCAGGTAGGGAAAACCCATTTCTATACAAGAAATTGGGCCAACTATCCCCAACTTTAGATACTTGCGAAATCACCATAATTTGGATCGGGCCATGATGGAGCAAACTAGACTAGGTATTTAGGTTTTGTCTCTGGTAGAATTTGGCCATTTTTTGTAGGATCCTAAGTAGATAAAATGACATATTCAAATTAAAACCTAGAAATACCATCAATAAATGAACATGATACAGGAAGACTAAACTGTATCTACCCTCATAGGTGACAAACTTCTTAAGAATCAACAACAAGCGATGCCATCATGGTTTAAATAGAACAATTGGTGTAACTTTTGCATTGTAACACGATTTATTGGAAGCCATCAGTAGATGCCAAGGTATTCCTTCGAACTTGAGGTTTTTAAACCAACGATCTCCCTCTTGGGGAAATCCAGTATCCTCTACAATCAAACACTTGGTCACCTCTAACTATAAATCTCCAATTTTAGCCCTGGCACCATTGAAAGTCTGGACAAAGGCTTTAGCTACTTTGAGGCTAAAACCCTCAAATCATTTCATGAACCCATCCCATCCATAAGCCACGAGGTTTTCCACAATGTTGTCATGTGAGAGGAGGGAATGTGATCCATTCGGCTCGATCCTCACCATAGGCGCCATAAATTTGGTCATACAAAAAAAACAAGAGTAGAAAAGGGTGGGGTGTGTTCAAAAACACACAAAAAAGAGGATGATATTTGCGTATTAGGAGGAGATATGATACCTAAGGCTTCATAAAACCACCATAGCAACCATTTGGAACATTGACTGGATTCTAAACCAGAGGATACACATAACGAAAACCACCTTGTCAAATGAATGCCAAACCCAAAGCAAAAACTTACCACCTGAAGCAATGAATTCATGCTTGTGCTAGCAGGACAAAGGAGTAATGTTTGAAGGTATGAATTTCAGTCATGTACCAGGACAACAATATTGTGATATGACTGCAAGGGATAGGATTCAAATTACAAAATACACCAAAGTTTTATTTGATGTGTGCTCATAGATATGGAAATGTGAAAATCAAAGTATTCAAAGCATAGAATTCCCAAGGCATAACCCCAAGGTGGATAACTCATGCGCTATGCTAAGTAATTAACACATAATATGATAGGTTTATAAACTTTTAAGGTTCTTGAAAACATTAGATTCCCTTAGGTGTTATCCAATTTATAAAAAGGAAAGTCCACAAACTATATGATTCCCTCAAACCAAAGCTTGTTCTAATTTCATGCTTATAGTCATGAAATTGAACAAGAGAAATGATAGATAAAAATAAATGAACTCATACACACAACTAATCAAATGAATATTTTCAAAACCCAAAGATGATAGAAATATTTGCAAACAGAAGGAGATAGCTACAAAAAAAATTATCCCATGAAGAAAACATTTTACAATGATCAAATTGACATGAATATTTGGCTGCAAACAATGGCGACACACTGGGTGAAGCAGTTATCTTTGCATCATCAAAACTTTATATCAGGGAACAAATGACTGAGATAGTCATTAGAAATAATTAAAAGATAGATCAAGCATTTTGACATCAACTCAGAAAAATAACACAATTGTATTATTGGATAAAGTTGTGTCTAAAAATTGTAATCCGACATCTTGTTTTGATCAAAAGGGTTAACAATATTTATATAAGTAACTCCAATACCATTTAATGGGCCACTACTACCAACAGGAGTTGATAACCTCGAGAGGGATGTCATTTAATCCTCTCTAGTACTTCGATCCCATCCAAAAGTTGTCCATTTATGATAAAAGTATATTGACATCTAATCAATTTAAAAACATAATTGAGGATCTTCGAACCTGACATTGCTTCGCTGCCAATAGGCATGTTCAATACCTCAATGAAGTTGTCTTGGTATCATGTGTGTATTTACCAAATCTATTTCATATTTTTAAGAGTTGACATGTATGGTTATTTAAAAGACTATTTGCTAATAAATCACCCATACAGGAATGAGCTATTCAAATAAAAGGATGAAAATAGAGGCCTACTACACCTCGGTCAAAGAGAAGGCCAATTTATTTCAATATCCCGATGGGTTTACACACAATTCCCACACATTAGAGTGCTTCCAACTCTCTAAAATTGTTTATAATAATTTTCATAAACTTTATGATAACAAGAGAGCTGGGTGATACTAAATATTTCACAGCCAACCAATGATAGGATTGATTATTTTTTCGTTCTTTGAGAACTAATAAATTTCATAATAATTTGGACATTTAGATTTAAATCAAGAAATCATCTCAGGAATGGGGAAATGCTTTGAGTTGATCTCATTAGAATTGGGACAACGTAAGAATTTTTTAAAGATAGTCATATTTCCCTGAGATTTCCACAAACAAAAAAAACCGGGAACAATTATTTTGGCAAAGAATTACCATAACTGATCTGAGTTTAAAACTTAATGCACAGATACTTTGAACTATTATCAATTGCTGCTAATGAAAGATCAAATTCCCTTAAATAATGAATGATGATTCAAAAATAATTATTAGGGAAACAAAACCAAACTAAAAAACAAATAAAAAGAAAAAATAAGATAAAAGAACATGCCAGCTAAAAATATTTACAAGGGGGCAAACCTGATTTTCTCAGGTGAAGTATTTTTTTAGAGACTGGCCATTCACTGGAAAAGTGTCTGGTTGTCCCTCTAATTTGTGTAACCAGAAAGAACTAGGACCATATTTTTCAGAAATGACAAAAGGCCCCAACCACAGGTTTTGAAACTTGGTATGTTCTCCCTTATTCTCGTGCTCTTTATCCCATTTGAAGACCAAATCCCCTACATTAAAATTTATTTCAGAGGATGAACTTGTATCGAACCAGCTCTTTACAATTTGCTGATGCTGATCCAATTTCTATTTTTCTTGTGTTCGTACTTCTTCTAATTTTAATAAAGCGTTTATCCGATTTTCTAGAGGGGGACATTCCTCTTCGTGAACTTTATGTGACAATTGCAGAGAAGGAAGAAAGACATGTGGAGGAAGGATGGATTCTCTTTCATAAATGAGGAAGAAAGGAGAATTACCAATGGAAGCTTTTGGATTTACTATATCAGCCCAAAGTTCCTTGTTCAATGCATTGTGCCAATTCTTGTGTTTTTCTGACACTATTCTCTTGATTATCTTGATCAGATTCTTATTTGTTGATTCGGCCAAACCATTCCCTTGAGGGTAATAGCTGACAGAGTATTTTAGCTTAATCCATTTTTCTAAATAAAAGACATTCGTATCCAGGGAAGAAAATAACAAGATTTTTCAGAAACCAAACATTCAGGAATTCTGAATCAAGTGATAATATGAGAGTTTAGAAATGAAACTACCTGATTTCTATTGACTACCTTTAACGGTAAGGATTCATACCATCTCGTAAAATAATATATTTCCGTGAGAATGTACTTGTGATGCTATGAGGAAGGGGGATTAATTGGTCCTATAATATCTAGGCCCCACTACTGAAAAGGTGTGTCTACCATGACATGATGCAAAGGAAAAGAAATTGTTTTCACCCATCTTGCATCCTTTTGACAGATTATACATTTGCAGGACAAAGTGTGAGCATCCTTAAACAAGGTAGGCCAATAGTATCCAACCCTTATTACTTTGTGGGCAGTGGTATCTCCACCAAAATGACCCCTGACATCGTCGAAATGAAGTTCAACCAACACCCTTTTGGATTCCTCCTTTTCTAAGTAATGCAGAAAAACACCGTCAAAGTTTTTTCGAAATAATATATCATTAATTAATTGGAAATATGCAGATTTAAGACTTAGTGCTCTTCCTTTTTTTGTATCGAGGTTACGAGGAGAAGTTTCGTGCAACAAATAAAATCTGATATTATCATACCATGAATTTGGCACAATTTGTGTACAACAAATTTGTGTTTCATTATGTTGATTTGCAGTTGATGTATTTATTTGATTTTCTGACTTTTCAACGAAATATGCTACCAATTTACAAAGGCCTTGACCTCTAACAATTTGTGCTAGTACTATTTTGATATCATATTCCTGAAGTGATGTCATCCAATTTTCCCTTTTCTCTCCTTGTTGTTTCTGCACTAACAAATTTCTTATAGCAGGGTAAGGAACAACAATTTGTGTCTTCGATTTTAAAAGGTAAGACCTAAAATGTTTAAGTGCTTTAAAAATAATGTATGGTTGTTGATCTACCATGGGGTAATTTAGTTTTTCTCCTTTAAAGGCAGAGCTCATAAATGAAATGGGTATCTCATTGCTTTCAACATGTTTTTGTGTGATTACAACAACATAAGATCTGTCAAATGAAAAAGTATATAATGTAAAATCTTGGGAAAAATCAGGACTCATCAAGGAAGGTGATTCGATTATAGATTTTCTAATGGAATTGAAATCTTGATTCTATTTTGATCCCCATTTGTACAAAACATCTTTTTTTATAAAATTTTGTAAAGGTCTGACCATCTCATAAAAAATTGGAACAAATCATCTGACAAAATTAATTTTACCCAAAAAGGATTGCATGGCCTTTTTGGAAGGTGGGAGAAGGTTGGCAATGGCTTGGGTTCTTTCAGGATCAATTATCATTCCATCTTTAGAGCTTATAAATCCAAGAAATTTCCCTTGTTCTACTGCAAAGACTGATTTTTAAGATTGAGTGAAATGTCAAACTTGCGACATCGTTCTAGCCCAACCCTAAGATGTGATAGGTGAAATGTCAAACTTGCGACATCATCTAGGTATACTACAACTGACTGATTGATAAGGTGATGAAAGGCAATGTACATTTCCCTCTGGAAAGTGGCATCAGGATTGATCAATCCAAAAGGCATTTTTCTGTAGGCGTAGGTGTCCCATGGGGTGCGAAAAGTGGTTTTCAGTTGATATGATGGAGACATAAGGACTTGGTTATATCCCGAGAAACCATCTAATAAAGATAGTCTTTCAGAACCAGATACTTATTGCAGAATTTGTTCCATTGGAGGGACGGGGTAATTGTCTTTATCAGAGGCTCGACTCGAATTGTGAAAGTTGACACAAAGTCGAATTTCTCCATTTTTCTTCCTTACTGGGACTAAGTTGGATACCCATTGAGTATGCCAAACTTGGAAAATGATCTTGGCAGTGAGTAATTTATTTAGTTCCTTGTTTACGGTAGGTTCTAATTTAGGATGCATTTTTCTCATATTTTGTTGAAAAGGTTGGGTTTGGGGATTCATAGGAATTACATGCTGTATTATGTTTGGATCAAAAGTTTTTAGATCGTTGTACATCCAGGAAAACACATATTTGAATTATTTGAAGAATTTTATAAAAGAAGACTTTTCTTGTTTTGAATACCCTTTTCCTAGATTGATATTTTGATGATTATCGCACGTTCCTAAATTTACAGTTTCGTACAACAATGAGGAACTATTTGCTTTGGAATTGACTACCCCTCTAAACTTGTCATGTAGATCATAAAAATTTTCTAATATAATAACATATTTGGGGATAATTCTAAACTGATTTTTATGATCATAATTCTGCAGATTGAGGATCAGATATTACCGTGAAATTTCATAGGTTTTCGTTATGGGTGCTTTCATTGATTACTGCATATTGGAATGTGTCTTCCATATGAATAAAATTGATGATCTGTTGATTGTCTTCAAACACTCACCAATTTGTGATGTTGTCAGGAATCGATGGCCTGGATAACAATTCAACCGAGAATGCGTTAGAAGAAAGACCCTCAGCGGGCAACAATTTAGAGGCAACATTAGCTAATAAAGCAACTTCTAAATTACTCAACCTTGGAATGGAATTTATATTGAAAGAGAGAAATTTATGCATTAAAATCCATACCTCGGTTTGGTATTTTTTCAAATGTGGTGATAAACAATGTATTTCATTTCTTACCTACTTGACTACAACTTCAGAGTCACAGAATACTACCAATTTTTGCACATCCATATCTAGTGCCTTCCGTAGTCCCTGCAGAAGTGCTTCGTATTCTATTGTATTGTTAGTACATTCAAATTCCAATCGACAGGAAATAAATGTTTTATTACCTGTGGGATTGATAATTACACAACCAACACCTGCGCCTTCCTTGGATTTGTATCCATAAAAATATAAGGACCAAATATGTTCGTCATCAGGAATGTTCGATGTACCTGGAAAAGTTGTCATTTGAGTATAGGATGATATTTTGGATTGTTGTTCTGGATTGGAGAAAGAGGAAATTTCAGTCATGAAATTACCAAAAAACATATTCATTTCCTGTGTCTCAATCCATCTTACAGCAGTAGTAAAAGGCTCATTTGGATCATTTAAATCTGTCACAGTATACTTGAGGTAACGTTCTCTATTTATTCTGATCTTGTTAGGTATTCCATTTTCTCGCAGCCATAGATGAGACCAGGTCATAGAAAAATAGTCGTGTAGTTGTTCTCACCAATATCTACTAAAACATAAACCATATACTTTAGGAATGTCAACAACTATAATATGAATTACTTGGTGAACCTTTGGATTGGAGGACAATCTTATCAACACATTTTTAAGTTCACGAATGACTTTGATATCAGTTCGATCTAACTGAATGATATTTAAATTAGAAGGTTTTACTTTAGAGTCAATTTTATGACACATGGACAGAGGCATCACATTTGACGAGGTTCCAGAATCAACCATACAATTATGTACATTCCTATTGAAAATTTTGAAAGTTAATAAAAAAGGAGGCACATTTTTTCATGAAGAGACAACATAATTCTACTGATTTTTTATGGTTGTACCTAAAATAGTTTTATCTAAGTTTCCTACAGTTTTTTTTGATATGTCCCTTTTATACTGATTTTTAGATGAATTTTTACCAGGGACATCTTTAGTTTTACTTGGGTCACTTTCTGTTTATTTCTTGTTGATAGAATCATTCTTTGTATTATTTTCAGCAATACTTTGGAGCATTTTATGTAGGATAAGAGGAAATTTAAGTAATTCAAAAAATGATATATTCTCCCTTAGTGTTTTAAGATCTTCAACCAAATCATATTCTAAAACTAGGGTAGCAAAGTTTTTTCTTTTTTCAATTTGCTTTGGCTATTTTGAAACCAAATTTATACTTGTTTCCGGTGAGGTTTGTTTTGTGTTTTACTTCGTGTATTATAGGGGTGGATAGTTTCAAAGTTTTCTTGAAATATGTTGTCCAACAAATTCCTGAAAAAAGGAGGAGATGAGTCCTCCTCATCACGTGTTTCTTCCTCACCCGTATCGTCATGATTTTTAGGGGGAGAAGAAATAGAGTTATCACGTGCTTCCAGTATTTTTTGAAAATCATACTGTAGACCTTCAAAGTTTATACCTTCTATGGTTGTGTTTGGATGGTTTGGAGGAAAAGGTTTTATGAAAGGTGGTCTAAAACCTCCTTTACTTTTATATTCCTCCTCAACGGATCTTTTCAAGTCTATGACCTGATTGGATAATTTCTGGAAAGATTTCTTCAAACTTTCTAAGTCTAATGTCTCTTGTTTATTTTGGGTTTGAGGAGGTCTGGTGAGAATTTATATTTTCCTTTTAGAAGATAAGGTTGTTTCAACCTCACTACTTAGACTATATTTTAAGCACAAAATGTCTTTCTCAATCAGGACTACCTCCTCAAAGGCTTATAATAATGTGTTATTTTTGGACCTTTTAACCCATATGGCTATGTTGTTATGCAAGGCCTTAGTATAATATGCAATAGTCAGGTTTTCTGCAAGCATCGAATCTACAGGGATTTTGTTTTTTAGCATTAGGAATCTCTGGTTGAAGTCCTTACATTTTTCTTTAGGGTTCATTTTCAAACTAGAGAGTTCCACTGCCAAGAATTCTGGAGATTTATCATCTCCGAATATTTCTAGAAAACAGGTTTCAAACTTGTCACAAGAGAAGATGGTCTGAGGCTGTTGTGAAAAATAACAGGTTGAGGCATTCCCCTAAAAAATGTAAGGGAATAATATGCACATGACATCTTCATGTTCGACACTCTAGATTCTAATAACTAACATAAATTTATTGATGTGATCCTCAACTGATTGCTTCAAATCTGGATCAAATTTGGGAAGCCATTTCTCTGGATGTTTGGGAAATGGGTATTGGGGTCCAGGGACTACCACAACATCTTGATCTAGCAAAGGTCTAGTAGGATTATTTTTGTTTTCCATGGGATTTGGTGGAGTCTAAAGTTGATATGGTTAAGATGAAAGAACTGCCTTCGTCCAAGGATTCCTCTCCTAAAAAGGGTGGAGAAGCACCAGGTGGGGATGGTGGGATAATAGATCCCCCAACACCGAGGATAAGTGCTTCAGAAGGATCAATAATATTACTTCCTAAAGGGTTTTTGGAAAGACCAGTGTCTTGAGGTTTTTCTTGAAGATTTTTGAAATCAAGGGGTTGATTAAGTTATCTACTAGGTTTTTCGATTCGGGATAAAGCACTCTGAGTTCTTATGACCGACTGGAAAAAAAAATCTTGCACGTCAATCCCTTCAGGAGTCGGTGTCACTAGTTCGATAGGAAAATCAGGAGTAGTGCTAGAGGTAGTAGTTAGGTCATGTGTAACGTTAGTGTCTGAGTGACTATGCATCACGACAGGAGAACAATCTTTTGGGAGATTCTTACGACCTCCATGTGCCATCAATGAATTTCAAGCCCTCCTTCTAGCACCATTTATTGATAGGCGTTTGTGACACACTATCAACGAGAAGGATAGATCTGATTAGGGGTTGTCTATTTAACCCAAACCGTTTGGTATAATCTATCCTGATGGGTTTTATGGCTCGGTTAGCCAATTAGGATCCTAAAAACAACTAGAGGAAGTGAACTAAATAAAGATACAATTCTAACAATCAACATCTTAATTACAAATGTTCAACTAAGAGGGTTAATGTACAATGGTTATATACAATTTACAAGGTTTGAGCAAAGCCTTGTGAAAGTGATTGTTTAAGATAATGTCTCGAAACAAGATAAAGTATAAATAGACTTATTCTAATACTCTAAATATCAAACTAATAAACAAAGAATGAATGTGATTGTATTGATATAACGAAAATAGACAAAGCTAATTAACGTCTAAATAACGCAATGACTTATTCATTCACATATAAACAAATTAAATAAATAATACATTGACTAACCTCTAGTTGATCAGCAACAATAAACTAAATTCATCTCTCTGCATTTGTGTGAGCTCCTCTTGTCCTGTTTCAAGTGAAAACCTATTACAGAAGAAAGCATAATGCTTCCTGAAGAAATTCAAGGAAGTGTTTCATATTATGAAGCGAGTTTATGATGAAAAAAAGATAAATAATTATATATCATGTGACTTTGAGATGTCCAATAAATAAGGATTAAATAAAACCCAATCCTCGGTAATGGTGTTACCAACTATCTATCATCAGACGTAAACTCAAAATACTTAAATAGATGATACATCACATATATAAAATAGACCAAAAAATAATGAAGATCATAAAGAAAAGCATGATATGAAATATTATGTGAATAAAAGACTAAAGCTAATTCGACACAGATAACATTTCATCTCAAGAAATTACATGAGAAGACAATGAAAAAAACACTGCACATTCCACATAGGTCCAAATCCAAAGAAAAAACTTATTTCTTATATAGTTTCAAAAATATATGTCCATCATATGGTCTAGGAAAAACCATCTCTATCACTAGGAAACATAGCTATTTAAACATGTTTTTGATCTATTACCCTCTATCATGCAAGATAGAGGAATATATCTTAAAATAAGTTTTTTACTAAAATGAAATAACAAAAAGATACTCTTGTTGGAGTCCTTAATAAAAAATATTTATATTAATGAACTTTTTTTTTCAAAATAGGAAATTACTAGTCTATTAAACACTCAACCCATGACTCTTTTCCTTAAGAATAGCACCATAATATGTTGTTTACCTGAAATAATAAAATGAAATCAAAATTTAGATAATAATCCAAACAAATAATTTAAACAGACTGGCTACAGAATCTTTCGATTTTGTAGCTAGTCTCAAAATAAATATAAAATCAAAATGAATCTAACTATTATTTCTCAAGCATAATCAAATCTTAAAAAAACAAAAACAAATTGTTTACCAATTCATAAATTTTACATAGAGGCATTAGAGAGGTCTGAATTTATAATGGTATTGAATTTTGTCGAATTTTTAATGACCACACTCCCAAATTTCTTAATACGCTTGTTAGCCCTGTGTGCATTCGATTGAATACATGCTTTGAGCTCATTGTTATCCCTCTCAAGAACTGAATTTTGGGTGACCATTTGGTTCAATTGTGCATGTACATAGGGTACATCCCGATAATACCTTTCAATCCAATCGAAACGATTTTCACAATGCACTGGTTCTATTCTAGGAAAAGGTCGAGTCCGCTTTGTAGAGGGTAATTTAACCTATTCCACGATTTGTTTCAGTTCATGTTGAATGCCTGAAAAACCCTCTTGTTTCTTTAAGAAAAGGGGAACATTCGATATGAAATCAAACTGTGGTGTATTAGCATCGATATCGTCCCCAGGGATCTAGTCATCGATATCATCCTTAAAATTTTTATCATCGACCTCAATCACATGGATTGGTTTTTCATGATCACACTGTCGATTTATTAGTGTTCTAGATATGATTCAACCATGTCTTTTAATTTTAAAATTGATTTCTAGACTTCTCCATTTCTTTCTCCTACCCTGTTTCATGAGATCAAGTTCATTTAAATCAACTCAAATCAGCTTAGGATTAGGAACAATAAGGATTTTATCCTTATATCATCCAAAACCTCTTCTAAATATTTCCTAGGAATAAAATTGCATCTCAGTTTCTTTCCTTTGGATGGATTCTGGGGAACAACATGGGGTTTTATTTATAGACACAGGGATTTCTTGCAAATTGACATGTAGGTTTTCCATAGAGGGGTTTGATCGACAAGGACTAGGAGGTTCATTAAAATGCATAGGTAATTCAATCGAGTTTTCAAGTAGCGCAAACCCATTTCTATACATGAAATTGTGCAAACTATACCCAACTTTGGATAATTGTGAAATCACCAAAATTCAGATCAGGACGTGATGGAGCAGACTAGAATGGGCATTTAGGTTTTGTCTCTGGTATAATTTGGTCATTTTTTGCAAGCTCTTAAGTAGATAAAATGGCATATTCAAATTAAAACCTAGAAATACCATCAATAAATGATCATGATATAGGAAGACTAAACTGTGTCTACCCTCAGAGGTGACAATTTACTTAAGCATCAACAACAAGCCTTTACATCATGGTTTAAATAGAACAGTTGGTGTACCTTTTGCACTGTAACGCGATTTCTTGGAAGCCATGAGTAGATTCCAAGGTACACCTTCGAACTGGAGGTTTTTAAACTAGAAATCTCCCTCTTGGGGAAATCCAGTAGCCTCTAAAATCGAACCCTCAGTCACGACAGGAGAACAATTATTTAGGGGAGTATTACGACCCCCATGTGCCATCAATGAATTTCTAGCCCTCCTTCTAGCGCCATTTGTTGACGGGTGTTTGTGGCACACTGTTAAAGGGAAGAATAGATCTCGTCCAGGGTTGTCTATTTAACCCAAGCCATTTGGTATAATCTATCCTGACTTGTTTTATGGATGCATTAGCCAAATAGGATCCTAAAAACAACTAGAGGAAGTGAACTAACTAAATATACAATTCTAGCAATCAACACCTTAATTACAAATAATCAATGGCGAGTGTTAATCTACAATGGTTATATACAATTTACAAGGTTTGAGCAAAGCCTTGTGAAAGTGATTGTTTAAGATAATGTCTCTAAACAAGATAAAGTATAAACAAAATTATTCTAATACTCTAAATATAAAACTAATACACAAAGAATGGATGTGATTGTAATGATATAATGAAAATAGACAAAGCTAATTAATGTCTAAATAATGCAATCATTTATTGATTCACATATAAACAAATTAAATAAATAATACATTGACTAACCTCTATTTGATCAGCAATAATAAACTAAATTCATCTTGCTGCATTTGTGTGAGATCCTCTTGTCCCGTGTCAAGTGAAAACCTATGACAAAAGAAAGCATAATGCTTCCTGAAGAAATTCAAGGAACTGTTTCATATTCTGGAGCAAGTTTATGATGACAAAAAGATAAATAATTATATATCATGTGACATTGAGATGTCCAATAAATAAGGATTAAAGAAATACCAATCCTCGATAATGGTGTTACCAACTATCTAGCATCAGACGTAAACTCAAAATACTTAAATAGATGATCAATCACAAATATAAACTAGACCAAAAGATAATGAACAACATAAAGAAAAACATGATATAAAATATTATGTGAAGAAAATACTAAAGCTAATTCGACATAGATAACATTTCATATCAAGAAATTACATGAGAAGACAATGAAAAAAACATTGCAAAGTCCACATAGGTCCAAATCCAAAGAGCAAATTGCGTTCTCATATAGTTTCAAAAATATATGTCCATCATATGGTCCAGGAAAAACCGACTCTATCACCAGGAAACATATCTATTTAAACATGTTACTGATCTGTTACCTTCTATCATGCAAGATAGTGGTAGATCTCTTAAAATAAGTGTTTTACTAAAATGAAATAACAAAAATATAGTCCCGTTGGAGTCTTTAATAACCAATATTTATATTAATGAACATTGCGTTTCAAAATAGGAAATTACTAGTCTATTAAACGCTCAACCCATGACTCTTTTCCTTAAGCATAGCATCATAATCTGTTGTTTACCTGAAATAACAAAACGAAATCAAAATTAAGATAATAATCCAAACAAATAATTTAAACTGACTGGCTACAAAATCTTTCAATTATGTAGCTAGTCTCAAAATAAATATAAAATCAAAATGAATCTAACTGTTATTTCTCAAACATAATCAAATCTTAAAAAAAAAAAAAAAACTATTTACCAATTCAAAAATTTGACAGAGAGGCATCAGACAAGTCTGAATTTATAATGGTATTGAAGTTTATTGAATTTTTAATGACCACACTCCCAGATGGCTTAATACGCTTGTTATCCCTGTGTCTATTCAATCGAATGCAGGCTCTGAGCTCATTTTTCTTCCTCTCCATCACTTAATTTTGGGTGACCATTTGGTTCAATTGTGCCTGTAGGTAGGGTACATCCCAATAATACTTTTCAATCCAATTGAAACAATTTCCGCAATGCACCAGTTCTATTCTAGCCAGAGTCTGAGTCTATTCTGTAGAGGGTAATTTAACCTGTTCCACGATTTGTTTCAGGTCATGTTGAATGCCTGGAAAATCCTCCCGTTTCTTTAAGAAAGGGGGAAAATTTGATACGAAATTGAACTGTGGTGTATTAGCATCAATATTGTCCCTAGGGACCCGGTCATCGATATCATCCTCAGAAATTCGATCATCGACCTCAATCATAGGGATTGGTTTTTCATGATCACATTGTCGATTTCTTAGTGTTCTAGATATGAGTCGACCAGGTATTTTATTTTTAAAATTGATCTCTGGACTTCTCCGTTTCTTTCGCCTACCCATTTTATTGAAATCAAGTTCATTTAAATCAACCTAAATTGGCTCAGGATTAGGAACAACAAGGATTTTATCCTTAGATCATCCAAAACCTCTTCTAATATTTCCTGGGAATAAAATCGCTTCTCGGTTTCTTTCCTTTGGATGGATTTTGGGGAATGACAAGCGTTTTATTTATAGACATAGGGATTTATTGCATATTGACATGTAGGTTTTCCATAGAGGGGTTTGATCGACAAGGACTAGGAGGTTCATTAAAATGCAGAGGTAATTCAGTCATGTTTTCAGGTAGGGAAAACCCATTTCTATACATCAAATTGTGCCAACTATCCCCAACTTTAGATAATTTTGAAATCACCAAAATTCTGGTTAGGCCGTGATGGAACAGACTAGACTAGGCATTTAGGTTTTGTCTCTGGCATAATTTGCCCATTTTTTGAAGTCTCCTAAGTAGATAAAATGACATATTCAAATTAAAACCTATAAATACCATCAATAAACAAACATGGTACAGGAATGCTAAACCGTATCTACTCTCACAAGTGACAAACTTCTTAAGAATTAACAACAATCCATGCCATTGTGGTTTAAATAGAACAATTAGTGTACCTTTTGCACTGTAACATGATTTCTTGGAAGCCATGAGTATATTCCAAGGTACGCCTTCAAACTTGAGGTTTTTAAACCAGTGAGATCCCTCTTGGGGAAATCCAGTAGCCTCTGCAATCGAACCCTCGATCACCTCTAACTGTAAATCTCCAATTTTATCCCTAGCACCATCGGAAGTCTGGGAAAAGGCTTGAGCCACTTTGAGGTGGAAACCCTCAAATCATTTTATGAACCCATCCTAGCCATAAGCCACGAGGTCATCCACAATTTCATCATGTGAGAGGATATACTATGAGCCATTCGGCTCGATCCTCACCACATGCACCATCAATTTGGTCATACAAAAATAGAAGGAGTAGAAAAGGGTGGGGTGCATTCGAAAACACACAAAATAGAGGATTAGCTTTGCGTATTCGGAGGAAATCAGATACCTAAGGCTTCAAACAACCACCATAGAGACCATTTGGAACATTGAGTGGATGCTAAACTAGAGTATGCGCAAAACAAAAACCACCTTGTCAAATGAATGACAAACCCAAAAAGAGAACTTACCACCTGAAGCAATGAATGCATGCTTGTGCTAGAAAGATGGAGGATTAATGTTTGAAGGTATGACTGTAATGACGAGATTGTGATATGAATGCAAGGGATATGATTCAAATTACAAAATACACCAAACTTTTATTTGATGCACGATCATAGATATAAATATGTGAAAATCAAAGTATTCAAAGCATAGAATGCCCAAGGTGGATAACTCATGCATTATGGTAAGGGATTAACCCATAATATGATAGGTTTATAAACTTTTAAGGTTCTTGAAAACATCAGATGCCCTTAGGTGTTATCCAATTTATAAAAAGGAAAGTCCACAAACTATATGATTCGCTCAAACCAAAGCTTCTTCTAATTTCATGGTTATAGTCATGAAATTGAACAAGAGAAATGATAGATAAAAACAAATGAACTCGTACACACAACTAATCAAATGAATCTTTTCAAAACCCAAAGATGATAGAAATATTTGCAAACAGAAGGAGGTAGTTACAAAAAATTTTATCCCATGAAGACGACATTTTACAATGATCAAATTGACATGAATATTTGGCTACCAACAATGGAGACAGGATGGGAAAATAAGTTATCTCTGCATCATTCGAACTTTATATCAGGGAACATATGACTCAGATAGTCATTAGAAACATTTTAAATATAGATCAAGCATTTTGACATCAGCTCAAAAAAATAACACAATCGTATTATTGGATAAAGTTTTTTCCAAAAATTGTAATTCGACGTATCGTTTCGATGAAAAGGGGTTACGATATTTATACAAGTAATTGCAATATCGTTGACAGGGCCACTGTTGTCAGTAGGCATTTATAGCCTTGGCAGGGATGTCATTTAAACCTCTATAGTACTTTGATCCCATCCAAAAGTTTTCCATTTATGATAAAAGTGTCTTGACATCTGATCAATTTAAAAACATACCTGAGGATCTTCGAACCCAACATTTCTTCCCTTCCAGTAGGCCTGTTCAGTACCCCGATGAATTTGTCTTAGTATCATGTGTGCATTTTCTCACTTCCATAAGACCTATTCAATATCCCTATGGGTTTACACACAATTCCCACACATTACAGTGCTTCCAAATCTCCAAAATTGTTTATAAGACTTTTCAGAAACTTTATGATAACAAGAGAGTGGGTGATACTGAAGTTTTCACAGCCAGACAATGATAGGATTGATTATTTTTTCGTTCTTTGAGAACTGATAAATTTCATCATAATTTAGACATTTATATTTAAATCAAGAAATCATTTCAGGAATGGGGAAATGCTTTGAGTTGATCTCATTAGAACTAGGACGACGTAATAATTTTTTAAAGATAGTCATATTTCCCTGAGATTTCCAAAAAAAAAAAATGGGAACAACGATTTTGGCAAAGACTTATCATAACTGATATGAGTTTAAAACTTAATGCATATATATTTGAACTATTATCAACTGCTGCTAATGAAAGATCAAATTCCCTTCAATAATGAATGATGATTCAGAAATAATTATTAGGGAAACAAAACCAAACTAAAAATAAAAAGAAAAAGAAAAAATAAGACAAAAGAACATGCAAGCTAAAAATATTTACAAGGGGACAAACCTAATTTTCTCAGGTGAAGTATTTTTTTAAAGACTTGACATTCACTAGAAAAGTGTCTGGCTGTCCCTCTAAGTTGTGTAACTAGAAATAACTAGGACCCAATTTTTTATAAATGACAAAAGGCCCCAACCACATGTTTTGAAACTTGGTATGTTCTCCTTTATTCTCGTGCGCTTTGTCCCATTTGAGGACCAAATGCCCTACAATAAAATTCCTTTTAGAGGATGAACTTGTATCAAACCAACTCTTTACAATTTGTTGATGTTGATCTAATTTTTATTTTTCTTGTGTTCTTACTTCTAATTTTAATAAAGCGTTTATCCGATTTTCTAGAGGAGGACATTCCTCTTCTTGAACTTTCTGCGACAATTGCAGAGATGGAAGCAAGAAATGTGGAGGAAGGATGGATTATCTTTCATAAATGAGGAAGAAAGGAGAATTACCAATGGAATCTTTTGGAGTTACTCTATTAGCCCAATGTTCCTTGTACAACTCATTGTGCCAATTCTTGTGGTTTTCTGACATTGTTCTCTTTATTATCTTGATCAGATTCTTATTTGTTGTTTTAGTCAAACCGTTCCCTTGAGGGTAATATCTCGCAGACTATTTTAGATTAATCCCTTTTTCTAAAGAAAATACATTCATATCTAGAGAAGAAAAATAAGAAGCATTGTCAAAAATCAAACATTCAGGAATTCTGAATTGAGTAATAAGATGAGAGTTTAGAAACAAAACTACCTGATTTGTATTGACTACCTTTAACGGTAAGGCTTCAGGGCATCTCGTAAAATAATATTGTGAGGATGTACTTGTGATGATGTGAGGAAGGGGGATTAATCGGTCCTATAATATCTAGGCCCCACTGTTGAAAAGGTGTGTCTACCATGACAGGCTGCAAAGGAAAAGCAACTTTTTTCACCCGTCCTGCAGCCTTTTGACAAATTATACATTTGTCAGACAAAGTGTGAGCATCCTTAAACAAGGTAGGCCAATAGTATCCAGCCCTTAGTACTTTGTGGGCAGTGGTATCTCCATCGAAATGACCCCAACATCGATGGAATGAAGTTCAACCAACACCCTTTTGGATTCCTCCTTTTCTAAGCAACGCAGAAAAACACAGTCAAAATTCTTTCGAAATAATATATCATTAATTAATTGGAAAGATGCAGATTTAAGCTTTAGTGCTCTTATTCTTTTTGGATTAAGGTTACGAGGATCATTTCCATGCGGCAAATAAAATCTAATATTATCATACCATGAATTTGGCGCAATTTGTGTACAACAAATTTGTGTTTCGTTATGCTTATTTACAATTTATGTATTTATTTGATTTTCTGACTTTTAAACTGAATCAACTACCAATTTGAAAATGCCTTGACCTCTAACAATTTGTGATGGTACTATTTTGAGATCATATTCCTGAAGTGATTTCATCCAATTTTCCCTTTTCTCTCTGAGCTCTTTCTGCAAGGAAACAAATTTCTTACAGCAGGGTAATGAACAACATTTTTTGTCCTGGATTTTAAAAGGTAATACATGAAATGTTTAATTGCTTTGAAAACAACGTATGTATGTTGATCTACCATGGGGTAATTTAGTTCTTCTCCTTTAAAGGAAGATCTCATAAATGAAATGGGTATCTCATTTTTTTCAACATTTTTCTGTGTGAGTACAACAACATAAGATTTGTCAGATGCAAAAGTATATAATGTAAAACCTTGGGAAAAATCATGCCTCATCAAGGAAGGTGCTTCGATTATAGATTTTCTAATGGAATTGAAAGATTTATTCTCTTGTGATCCCCATTTGTACAGAATATCCTTTTTTATCAAATTTTGTAGAGTTTTGACCATCTCAGAAAAAATTGGAACAAATCGTCTAACAAAATTAATTTTACCCAAAAAGGATTGCATGGCCTTTTTGGAAGAAGGTGGGTGAAGCTTGGAAATGGATTGGGTTCTTTCAGGATCAAGTATCATTCCATCTTTAGAGACTATAAATCCAATAAATTTCCCTTGTTCTACTAAAAAGACTGTTTTTTTAGGATTGAGGCAAATGAAGAACTTGCAACATCATTCTAACACAACCCTAAGATGTGATAGGTGATCTTTCTTATTCTTGGAAAATATAGTGACATCATCTAGGAAGATCACAAATGACTGATTGATAAGGCCATGAAAGGCAATGTTCATTGCCCTCTGGAAACTGGCACAGGCATTGATCAATCCGAAAGGCATTTTTCTGTAGGCGTAAGTGCCCCATGGGGTGGGAAACGTGGTTGTCAGCTGATCTGATGGAGACATAAGGACCTGGTTATATCCTTCAAAACCATCTAATAAATATAATCTTTCAGAACCAGATACTTGTTGCAGAATTTTTTCTATTGGAGGAACGAGGTAATTGTCTTTATCAAAGGCTCGGTTCCAATTGCGAAAGTCGACACAGAGTCAAATTTCTCCTTTTTTCTTCCTTACAGGGACTAATTTGGATACCCATTGAGTATGTTGGACTGGGAAAATGATCTTGGTGGTGAGTAATTTATTTAGTTCCTTTTCTATGGTAGGTTCTAATTTAGGATCCATTTTTCTCAATTTTTGTTGAAAAGGTTGGGTTTGGGGATTCATAGGAATTACATGTTGTATTATGTTTGGATCATTTTTTTTTAGATCATTGTACGTCCAAGCAAACACATATTTGAATTATTTGAATTTTTTTATAAAAAAAGACTTTTCTTGTTCATAACACCCTTTTCCCAGATTGATATTTTGAGGATTATCTTGTGTTCCTAAATTTACAGTTTCCTACAACAATGAGGAACTATTTGTTTTTCAATTTACTACCCCTCTAAACTTGTCATGTAGATCATAAAAGTTTTCTAATATTATAACATATTTGTGGATAGATTTTACTAGCTCGGATGATAATTCTATAGATCAAGGATCGGATATTACCATGAAATCTCAGAGGTTTTTGTTATGGGTGCTTTCATCGATTACTGCATGTTGGAAGGTGTCTTCCATATGCATAAAATTGATGATCTGTTGATTGTCATCAAACACTCACCAATTTGTGATGTTGTCAAAAATTGATGGCATGAATAACAATTCAACTGAGAATGCGTTAGGAGAAAGGCCCTCAACAGGAAACAATTTAGAGGCAACATTAGCTAATAAATCAACTTCTGAATTACCCAACCTAGGAATGGAATTTATATTTAAAGTGAGAAATTTATGTATTAAACCCCATACCTCGGTTTGGTATATTTTGAAATGTAGTGATAAACAATGTATTGCATTTCTTACCTGCTTGACTATGATTTTAGAGACACCGAATACTACCAATTTTTTCACGTCCATATCCAATGCCTTCCTCAGTCCCTGCATAAGTGCTTCATATTCTTCTATATTATTAATACACTCAAATTCCAATCGACAGGAAATAAATATTTTATTACCAGTGGGATCAATAAGTACACAACCAACACCTACCCCTTCCTAGGGTTTGGATCCATCAAAATATAAGGACCAAATCTATTCGTCATCAACAATGTTTGGTGTACTTGGAAAATTTTTCGTCTGAGTATAGGTTGATATTTCAGATTGTTGTTCTGGATTGGTGATAGAGGAAATTTCAGTCATGAAATTACCAAAAAAAGTATGCATTCCCTATGTCTCAATCGAACTTACAACAGTAGTAAAAGGATCATTTGGATCATTTAAATATGTCATAGTGTACTTGAGGTAACATTCTCTATTTATTCTGATCTTATTAGGTTGTCCATTTTCTGGCAACCATAGATGAGACCAATCCATAGAAAAATATCCCTGTAACTGTTCTGACCAATCTCTACTAAAAAATAAACCATATACTTCAGGAATTTCAACAACAATAATATCAATTACTTGGTGAACCTTTGGATTTGATGACAATCTTATCAACACATTTTAAGTTGACCAATGACTTTGACATTAGTTCGATCTAATTGAATGATCTTTAAATCAAAAGGTTTTACTTCAGCATTAATTTTCTGACACACAGACAGAGGAATCACATCTGACAAGGCACCAGAATCAACCATATAGATATGTACATTCCTATTGAAAATTTTGAGAGTTAATAAAAAAGGAGGCATATTTTTTCATGAAGAGATATCAGAATTCTGTTGATTTTTTATGGTTGTACCTGAAATAGTTTTACCTAAGTTTCCTACAGGTTTTTCTGATATGTCCCTTGTATCCTGATTTTCAGGTGACTTTTTTCCGGGGACATCTTTAGTTTTATTTGGGTCTCTTTCTGCTGATTTTTTGCTGATAGAATCATTCCTTTTATTGTTTTTAGCGATACTTTAGAGCATTTTCTATAGGATAAGTGGAAATTTAAGTAATTCAAAAAATGATATATTCACCCTTATTTTTTTAAGATCTTCAACCTAATTATATTCTAAAATAGGGGCAACATAGTTTTTTCTTGTTTCAATTTGCTTTGGCTGGTTTGAAGCCACATTTCTACTTGTTTCGAGTGAAGGTTTTTTTTGTGTTTTACTTCGTGTGTTATAGGGATGGACAGTTTCAAAGTTTTCTTGAAAGATGTTGTCCGACAAGTTCTTGGAAACAGGAGGATATGAGTCCTCCTCATCAGGTGTTTCTTCCTCACCCGTATCATCATGATTTTCATGGGAGTAGAAACAGAGTTATCATGTGTTTCCAATATTGTTTGCAAAGCATATTGTAGACCTTCAAAGTTTAGACCTTTTGTGGTCAGGTTTGGCCGGTTTGGAGAAAACGGTTTTTTGAAAGGTGGTCTAAAACCTCCTTTACTTGTAGATGCCTCCTCAATGGATATTTTCAATTCTATGACCTGATTGGATAACTTATGGAAATATATTTGCAAACTTTCTAAGTCTAATGTCTCTTGTTGATTTTTGGTTTTAGGAGGTCTGGTGAGAATTTCTTTTTTCTTTTTAGAAGATGAGGTTGTTTCAACCTCACTACTTAGAATATCTTTGAAGCTCATAATGTATTTCTCAATTAGTACTGCCTCCTCAAAGGCTTCTAATAATGTGTTCTTTTTGGACCTTTTAACCCATATGGTTATGTTATTATGCAGGTCCTTAGTATAATATGCAACAATCAGGTTTTCTGCAGGCATCGAATCTATAGGTATTTTTTTTTTAGTGTTAGGAATCAATGGTTGAAGTCCTTATATTTTTATTTAGGGTTCATTTTCAAACTAGAGATTTCCATTACCAAGACTTCTGAAGATTTATCATCTTCCAATTTTTCTAGAAAACAAGTTTCAAACTTGTCCCAAGAGATGATGGTCTGAGGCTGTTGTGAAAAATGCTAGGTTGAGGCATTCCTTTCAAAAGTGTAAGAGAATAATATGCACATGACATATTCATGTTCGACACTCTAGAGTCTAAGATCTAACATAAATATATTGATGTGATCCTCAGTTGATTTCTTCGAATCTGGATCAAATTTGGGTAGGCATTTCTCTGTATGTTTGGGCAATGGGTGTTGGGGCCTAGGGATTGCCATGACATCTTGATCGAGCAAAGGTATGGCAGGATTATTTTGGTTTTCCATGGGAGTTGGTGGAGTCTAAGGTTGAGATGGTTTAGATGAAGAATTTCATTCGTCCGAGTATTCCTCTCTTGAAGAGGGTGGAGAAGAACCAGGTGGGGATGGTGGGATACCAAATCCCCCAGCACCAAGGATAAGTGCTTCAGAAGGATTGGTAATATTACCACCTAAATGATTTTTGGGAAGACCAATGTATTGAGGTTGTTCTTGAAGATTTGTGAAATCAAGGGGTTGATTAAGTTGTCGACCAGGTTTTCTGATTTGGGATAAACCACTCTGATTTCTTATGATTGACTCATGATAAATTTATTGGACATCAATCCCTTAAGGAATTGGTGTCACTGGTTCGATGGGAATATCAGGAGTAGTGTTTTAGGTAGGAGATGGTTCAAGTGTAATTTTAGTTTATAAAAGACTACGTGTCATAATAGGAGAACGATTGTTTGGGGGAGTCTTATGACCTCCATGTTCCATCAATGAATTTTAGGTCCTCCTTCTAGTTCCATTTGTTAATGGGTGTTTGTGACACACTGTCAACGGGAAGAATAGATCTGGTCTAGGGTTGTCTACTTAACCCAAGTCATTTGGTATAATCTATATTGACTGGTTTTATGGCTCCATTAGCCAACTAGGATCCAAAAAACAACTAGAGGAAGTGAACTAACTAAAGATACAATTCTAACAATCAACAGCTTAATTACAAATTTTCAACTAAGAGTGGTAATGTACAATGGTTATATACAGTTTACAAGGTTTGAGCAAAGCCTCATGAAAGTGATTGTTTAATATAATGTCTCTAAACAAGATAAATTATAAACAAAATTATTCTAATACTCTAAATATCAAACTAATAAACAAAGAATGAATGTGATTGTAATGATATAACGAAAATAGACAAAGGTAATTAACGTCTAAATAATGAAATCACTTATTCATTCACATATAAACAAATTAAATAAATAATGCATTGACTAACCTCTAGTTGATCATCAATAATAAACTAAATTCATCTCTTTGCATTTGTGTGAGCTCCTCTTGTCTTGTTTCAAGTGAAAACCTATGACAAAAGCACGCATAATGCTTCCTGAACAAATTCAAGGAACTGTTTCATATTCTGGAGCGAGTTTATGACGGCATAAAGATAAATAATTATATATCATGTGACCTTGATATGTCCAATAACTAAGGATGAAATAAATCCAAATCTTTGGTAATGGTGTTACCAACTATCTAGCATCAGACGTAAACTGAAAATACTTAAATAGATGATCAATCACATATATAAAATAGACCAAAAGATAATGAAGAACATAAAAAAAAGCATGATATAAAATATCATGTGAAGAAAAGACTAAAACTAATTCGACACAGATAACATTTAATATTAAGAAATTACATGATAAGAAAATGAAAAAAACACTGCACAGTCCACATAGCTCTAAAGCCAAAGAGAAAACAACTTTCTGATATAGTTTCAAAAATATATATCCATCATATGGTCCAGGAAAAACCATCTCTATCACTAGGCAACATATCTATTTAAACATGTTTATGATCTGTTACCTTCTATCATGCAAGATAGAGGAAGATCTCTTAAAATAACTTTTTTACTAAAATGAAGTAACAAAAAGATACTCCTGTTGGAGTCTTTAATAAAAAATATTTATATTAATGAACAATATTTTTCAAAATAGGAAATTACTAGTCTATTAAAAGCTCAACCCATGACTCTTTTCCTTAAGCATAGCACCATAATATGTTGTTTACCTGAAATAACAAAATGAAATCAAAATTAAGATAATATTCCAAACAAATAATTTAAATAGATTGGCTACAGAATCTTTCGATTGTGTAGCTAGTCTCAAAATAAATACAAAATCAAAATGAATCTAGCTATTATTTCTCAAACATAATCAAATCTTAAAAAAACAAAAAACTATTTACCAATTCAAAATTTTTACAGGGAGGCATCAGACATGTCTGAATTTATAATGGCATTCAAGTTTGTCGAATGTTTAATGACCACGCTCCCAAATCGCTTAATACGTGTGTTAGCCCTGTGTGCATTCGATCGAATGCAGGATCTGAGCTCATTGTTCTCCTTCTCAAGCGCCAAATTTAGGGTGACCAGTTGGTTCAATTGTGCCTGTATGTAGGGGACATCCCGATAATACCTTTCAATCCAATCGAAACACTTTTTGCAATGTACCGGTTCTATGCTAGGCAAAGGTCGAGTCTTCTTTGTAAAGGGTAATTTAACCTGTTCCACGATTTGTTTTAGGTCATGTTGAATGACTGAAAAACCCTCCTATTTATTTAAGAAAAGGGGAAGATTTGATACGAAATCGAACTATGGTGTATTAACATTGATATCGTCCTGAGGGATCCGGTCATCGATATAATCCTCAAAAATTTGATCATCAACCTCAATCACAGGGATTGGTTTTTCATGATCTCACTGTCGACTTATTAGTGTTCTAGATATGATTCGATCAGGCCTTTTATTTTTAAAATTGATTTCTAGACTTCTCTGTTTCTTTCTCCTACCCTGTTTCTTGATATCAAGTTCATTTAAATCAACCCGAATCAACTCAGGATTAGGAACAACAAGGATTTTATCCTTTAGATCATCCAAAACCTCTTCTAAAGATTTCCTAGGAATTAAATCGCATCTCGGTTTCTTTCATTTGGATGGCTTATGGGGAACACCATGGGTTTTATTTATAGACACAGGGATTTCTTGTAGATTGACATGTATGTTTTCCATAGAGAGGTTTGATCGACAAGGACTGGGAGGTTCATTAAAATGCAGAGGTAATTCAATTGTGTTTTCAGGTAGCACAAACCTATTTTTATACATGAAATTGTGCCAACTATACCCAACTTTAGATAATTGCGAAATCACCAGAATTCAGATCAGGCCATGATGGAACAAACTAAAATGGGTATTTAGGTTTTGTCTCAGGTAGAATTTGGCCATTTTTTGTAGGCTCCTAAGTAAATAAAATGGCATATTCAAATTAAAACCTAGAAATACCATCAATAAATGAACATGATACAGGAAGACTAAACTGTATTTACCCTCACAAGTGACAAACTTCTTAAGCATCAACAACAAGCCATGCCATCGTGGTTTAAATAGAAAAATTGGTGTACCTTTTGCACTGTAACATGATTTCTTGGAATCCATGAGTAGATTCCAAGGTACGCCTTCGAACTTGAGGTTTTTAAACTAGCAAGCTCCCTCTTGGGGAAATCCAGTAGCCTCTGCAATCGAACCCTCAGTCACCTCTAACTATAAATCTCCAATTTTAGCCCTGGAGCCATCAAAAGTCTGGGAAAAGACTTGAGCCACTTTGAGGTTGAAACCCTCAAATCGTTTTATGAACCCATCCCAACCATAAGCCATGAGTTTGTCCATAGTGTTGTCATGTGTGAGGAGAGCTTGTGATCCATTCGACTCGATCCTCACCACAAGCGCCATCAATTTGGTCATACAAAAACCACAGGAGTAGCAAAGGGTGGGGTGTGTTCGAAAAAAAACAAAATAGAGGATGAGATATGTGTATTTGGAGGAGATCTGATACCTAAGGCTTTAGACAACCACCATAGTGACCATTTGGAATGTTGAGTGGATGATAAACCAAAGGCCGCACAGAACGAAAACCACCTTATCAAATGAATGGCAAACCCAAAACGAAAACTTACCACCTGAAGAAATGAATGCATGTTTTCTCCAACAGGACGGAGGAGTAATGTTTGAAGGTATGACTATTAGTATTGTACCAGGATGATGAGATTGTTATATGACTGCAGGGGATAGGATTCAAATTACAAAATACATCAAAGTTTTATTTGATGCACACTCATAGATATGAAAATGTGAAAATAAAAGCATTCAAAGCATAGAACACCTAAGGAATAACCCTAAGGTGGATAACTCACGTGCTATGGTAAAGTATTAACCCATAATATGATAGGTTTAGAAAAGTTTTAATGTTCTTGAAAACATTAGATTCCCTTAGGTGTTCTCTAATTTATAAAAAGGAAAGTCCACAAACTGTATGATGCCCTCAAACCAAATCTTGTTCTAATTTCATGCTTATATTCATGAAACTGAACAAGAGAAACAATATATAAAAATAAATAAACTCATACACACAGCTAATCAAAGGAATCTTTTCAAAACCCAAAGATGATAGAGATATTTGCAATTAGAAGGAGGTAGCTACATAAAATTTTATCCCATGAAGATGACATTTTACAATGATCAAATTGACATGAATATTTGTTTCCCAACACATCAACAAAAATTAGCTAAGGAACAATACTGGCTTGGGTATAGTACGAGTACGCTAATCATGACAGGGAGGTATTGCGTGCAACTTTTGGGTTGCAGAGGTCGAACTATGAATATTTCGAAGTGAAACGATGGTAGACTAGTCAATCGTGAAAAATGTGAGGTTGACTGGGGAGTGTTGATACTAAGAGGGGGGTGAATCAGTATCAAGTACAATCTAAAAACCTTTTTCAACTTATACTTAAACCATTCAATTATATCCAATGAGCAATGAACAATAGTATAAGAGTTACACCAATACACCACAATACACCATGCAGAATATATGAGAAATAATCAATAGTTTTTGTTCAAGGGAAGTAATGACTTCCAACAGTAGCTATAGCTTCAAAATCTAAAGGGAGGGATAAACCTCCAAGAGGAGGATACAATCCTCCAATATCAAGAGAGACTTGAACTCTCCATCCTTTCCCCTTCCTTCCACCCAATAATATATGAGAGATAATAAAACTTTACATTAAATCATCACCATCAACCAATCATCACATAGAACCTGATAATGCTTCCTGAGACTTCTTCAATTTATGAAATTCTT
>ML779114.1:134700-151770 GCA_009831015.1 Picea engelmannii | reverse complement strand
TTTCACAACTAACCAATTCACTTCTTAGTTTTCTTTGCGTGTCTTTGAGCTTGCTATTTTCAATCTCAACATGCTTCAATTTTTTAAGATTCTCATCTTCTTGTTGAATATTTTTTTCTTTATGATTTTCTTCTTCTTCATTGTAATTTTCTTCTTTAGTGTCATTTCTTTCAATCCTTGGATGAGGACATTCAAATTCAATGTGACCTACTCCTTCACAATTAAAGCAAAAGAACTCACCTCTATTTTCTTCTTTGAAATCTGAGATGTTGTAATCTTCTTCAACTTCTTCTTCTTCTTCTTCTTCTTCTACTTCTTCCCTTACATAAAGTTATTGTAGCTTGTCCAAAAGATCTTTTTCTGATGCACATGATCCCACCTTGGATTTCACTGAATCTGTCAATCCATCTAGGATGGTATCTATTGCCAGTTTATTGTTCCTTTTTTCTTCCTTCTGAGCTGCAATCTTTGGTTTCTTCAAAGCATTGTATCCTAAAGCAACTGAGATCCAAACATCTGCCCCAAGATCTTTCAAGTAAGTTTCCATTCTATTTTTCCAGTATTCAAAATTGCTTCCATCAAATGGTGGAATCCCATTTGGAATGTTTCCTTCCATTTCTGCATAGGATCTTCCT
Source organism: Picea engelmannii (assembly GCA_009831015.1). NCBI lineage: Eukaryota > Viridiplantae > Streptophyta > Pinopsida > Pinales > Pinaceae > Picea > Picea engelmannii. Next base: position 151,135 of record ML779114.1, on the reverse strand, counting down.
TCCAGTGGTTAAACTGTATTGAAGGTAACTCGCTCTGATACCAATTGTTGATACTGAGAGGGGGGTGAATCAGTATCAAGTACAATTTAAAAACCTTTTTCAACTTATACTTAAACCATTTAATTATATCCAATGAGAAATGAACAATAGTATAAGAGTTACACCAATGCACCACAATACACCATGCACAATATATGAGAAATAATCAATAGTTTTTGTTCAAAGGAAGTAATGACTTCCAAAGCTAGCTATAACTTCCAAATGTAAAGGGAGGGATAAACCTCCAAGAGGAAGATACAATCCTCCAATATCAAGAGATATTTGAACTCTCCATCCTTTCCCCTTCCTTCCACCCAAGAATATATGAGAGATAATACAAATTTACATTAAATCATCACCATCAACCGATCATCACATAGAACCTGATAATGCTTCCTGAGACTTCTTCAATTTCTACAATTCTTAAATTCTTGGAGTACTCTGATATTGTAGATAATATTACTCAATGTATTCTCGAAACTCCTCCAATTTTCACTCCTTGAATCCTCCCCAAAAAGAGGTTATAGAAAGAATGGTAGACTTTATTCAATTTTGGTCTGTTCAAAAGACCCAACTTGTACAACATGCCCCACACTCAATATTTAACATCCGATTATAAAACTCGTACACAAGAAACAAAATTTTGTACTCTTTCCAATGGAAGTGGTCCCACTTCATTTGGATTTTGTATGAAGAAGTTATGACTATTTTACCCGAAACACCTGTTTATTGACTAGCTTCAGGACTGATCATAAACCCTATCTTCCACAGAGTGTATCTCCATAATTATAGCGAATCAAGAGCTGAAATTTTTACCAAAGGTACCTTGATATTTTTTTTCAATACAATAGCGATTTCACCATCTGAATCGTTCTAGAAAAAATGTTATAGTAAAAATGGTAAGATGACCTGAAAATAACATACCTTAGAACACATCACCAAAAGACTTCATCCTCCCTTGAAATCCGGCCTTCTTTTACTTCTTATTCCCTCTGAAATTCGACTTGTATCAAATGAATATATAATGATGTTTATTTATACCATTTATGTCACTTCCTTTTAACATTAGGGCCGACCTGAAACTTTCTTATTTTGTAATTCTTTTCTTTAATTATCTTCAGGGCCGACATGTACAATTCACTTTGTCACCTTCAAAAATTCATTTCTCCTCAACCATGAGGATCCATGTGACATGCCACATACCACCGGAAACAACATGATGTATAGTATCCATCCATGGGTGTTGTATCTTCATGTGCATTTTCCTTCATGTCCAAATACCTTCATCAATCTTGTGGTCCAAAACCCATGACTAGTGTTGACATCAATGACAACAACCAATCTTCCAACAGGGAGAATGATACCCAACGAATTACTTTTCCCTACATGTAACTGCATGTGGTCTGATTGACACATGGACCTCTAAGAGCTCTTTCCCCTCCACTTGTATATCATTCCCCTTTCGATAGGAACTTAGGATAATATAAGATTTATCCTTTCCTTAATCTTTTAGAATAATAATATAATATTCCCTTAGAGATAAGCCCTCTAGCTTAGCCTCTTTTCTAGGCTCTTAGCCCCTCCCTTTCCCTTCCTAGTGGAGTTTAGTACCCCATAATATTTTATCTTGATCATTCTACATAGAAAGATGTATTATATTAATGATATGAGTGTTTCCATATACAAAAACAAGCTCACTGGCCTCCTAGCTTATAATCACCTCACTCACCAGCCTATAAAACATGTTTACAATTCAACTGGGGTTCATTCTTGGGGTATTACATTCACCTCTCCTTATTTATGCACTATCCTCAGTGCATCTTATTTACATATTACCATCAAAAGTTTCAAAAATATTCAAAAAAATGTGGGTAGTCTGCTCGCATAGCATCTTCATTCTCCCAAGTTGCATTCTCAGGACCGTAGTAGGTCCATTGGACCTTACTAGTTCTATGGATTGATTCTGTAGATGCTTGATCTTCTGGTCCAATATTCACACATGATGCACCTCAAAAGCGCCTTCTTTCTCCACCTGAATCACATTCTAATCAATGACATGATTAACATTAGGTATATACTTTTTGAGAAACGACGCATCGAATACATTATGAAAAGACATTGATGCAGGTAATGCAAGCATATAATCTATAGGCCCAATCCTCTCTAGGATTTCAAACGAACCACAATAATGAGTTTCCAACTTTGAACGATTTTCCGACTTCATGGAACTTTTGTTGGCCTTCACTTTCAAGAATACATGATCACCCACTTTAAATTCCTTGCTAATTTTCCCCTTATCAACATAGATTTTCTTCCTGTCTTGAGAAGCCTTTAAATTCTTCTTTAATTTTGACATCCGCTCTTCCATTTCTCTAAGTAAATCGGGTCCAACCACTATTCTATCTGCTTGATTTTCCCAGCTTACAGGTGTGTTGCACCTTCTGACATAAAGTGTCTCAAATGGGCTCATCTTTAGAGATGCTTGGTACCCATTGTTATAAGTAAACTCTACCAAATGTAGGTAGTCTTCCCATTTTTATGGTTTATCCATCATGTACATCCTCAACATATCCTCAATCACTTGATTCACCCTCTTTTTTTTCCCATCAGATTCTAAATGATAAGTTGCGCTAAAATTCAAATTTGTTCCAAATGCTTTAAATAATCCTTTCATGAAATTTGATGTAAATTTCAGATCTTTGTCAGACAAAATTGTCTTGGGCATACCATGCAATCGAGCAATTTCCCTCATATAAATATCAACAATGTTAGTTTCCTTGTGACTGAGCTTCACTAGAATGAAATGGGTAGCTTTAGTAAGCTTGTCCACCAATACCGTGATTGAATCATGTTGCTTACTTGTTCTTGGTAGTTTGGTGATAAAAATCATTGTTACTGCTTCCCATTTATGCTCAGGGATGGATAATGCTTGCAACAACCTAGTTGGGTGTCTGTGCTTAGCCTTGAACTTTTGACACTCCAAACATTTGGCAATGTATTTAGCAATTTATTTCTTCATTCCTGGACAATAATATTGGTGTTTGACAACTACAATAGTTTTTTGATACCATGGGTGTCCAACATAAGGTACATTATTCATTTCTCTCAATATTAGATTTCTCAATTCTTGGGAATTTGGTACATAAACTCTTCTTCTTTACATGAGAATTTCATCATTTCCTAGCTTGTAGTCTTCAATCTTCTATTGCAAAATACCTTGTTGTAATTTTTCCATGTATTGCAAATCTAATTTTGCAGTTTCCAAGATTCTATCCTTCAAATCTGATCGGTACATGCTGATGAGTGTAGCATGAAACTCATGCACTCTTTTACTGAGTGAATCATCCACCTTGTTCTCTTTCCCTTTGATATGCTTTATATCAAAGTAATATTAAATAATAAATTCTAACCACCTTCTTTTCCTGGCAATTAAAGTTCATTGATCAAATAAATATTTCAGACCATTATGGTCTATCCTCAGCTTGAATCTTTTCCCCATGAGGTAGTTCCTCCACTTCTTCAAGTCTTTCACTATGGTTGCTAACTCCAAATCATGAGTGGCATAATGCATTTCATGCTCCTTCAACTTCCTTGATTCATAACATACAACATACCCATTTTGACTAAGGACTCCGCCAAGTTCTTCTTTACATGCATATATGCATATAATGAAGTCTTCATTTGGGTCAACAATCCTTATTATTGGAGGAATGATTAATAGTTGCTTCAAATGTTGGAAACTCTTTTCACACTCTAATGTCCACTGAAGCTTAACTCCCTTCTTTTGCAAGGAAGTGATCGAGTGTGAAATATTTTAGAATCCTGCAATAGATCTTCTGTAGTAGCTTGCAAGGCCCGTGAAGAATCTAAATTATGTCACATTCTTAGGTGTTGGCCATCCTCTAATGGCCTCAATATTTTCAGGATCCACTGCTATCCCTTCCTCAGATATGATATGCCCCAAATAATGAATTTGGTTATGATAAAATGAGCACTTTCTCAATTTGGCATACAATTGGTGCTCCCTTAATACTTGTAATACCATATTCAAGTGTTTCTCATGCTCTTCTTATGACTTGGAATATATAAGAATTCCATACAAAAATACAATGACAAACTTATCTAAGTATTCTCTAAAATACCATTCATTAAACACATGAAGACAATTGGTGCATTTGATAACCCAAATGGCACCATTGTGAACTCAAAAAGATCATGCCTTGTTATAAAAGTAGTCTTGTTGATGTATTCATATTTAATTATTACCTAATGATAACTTGACCTGAGATCAATCTTGGAGAATATTTTTGTATTCTTCAACTGATCAAAGAGGTCATCGATCCTTGGAAAAGGATACTTATTCTTTAGAGTTACTTTTTTCAACTTCCCGAAGTCAATAAAAATGATCAGTGTTCCATATTTATTTTTCACTAATAATATTGGAGAACCCCAAGGTGACACACTTGGGCATACTCATCTTGTAAGGGGTCTTGGATACTGGAGTTTCTGCAGGAATCAAATTCATAGAGAAATCAATATCTCTTTTAGGGGGTAATCCTAGTATTTCTTTAAATACATCCTCAAAATACTTTAGTACTGCATAATATTCAATATTTGACACCTTAAACTTAGGTGTTTCTTCCATATGAGATGAAAATGATTGACATCCTTTTTTGTAACATTTCTTCAACTGCAAATCTGAAATTTCTCTGACAGTTATGGCCCTAGGTATTCCTTGCACTGTCCTTAGGTCCCCTTCCTCATCCCAGCAGGTAAATGCTTTATTATAACAATCTAAGATATCATGGTGTTGGTACAACCAATCCATACCAATTAGATAGTCATAGGAACCTAAAGGAAATATGTTCAAATCTTCCCTGGTGCTCAGTCAATTCATGTCCATAGGAAATGACTTAACCATCACATTAACTTTTCTTTTGGCTACAACAGCTAGTTGCACCAACCAATATTTTCCATGATTTATTCTTGGAAAATGAAATATTTCCACCTATTAGCATCGATAGTCACCCTTAGATTGTAGGAGGATAAGACCAGTACCCATAAAAATGCTTGTGGAGGTAGGTTTATGAGTGGAGGTCAAATGGACAAAGCTCAATATACGAATGTTTTAACACAGAAACTGGACAAGGAATGCATAAGGAAGTGAGGTCCTCATTAATTTCAGTCATTTTTTTTAAGGTTAAAGGTGAGAAGGAGAATGACTTAGTGAGGGAGGTGGACAAGTCTGCCATAAGCATCCAGCCTTCAAGCATCTCGGTGTAGAAAAAACTTAGGCACAAGAGCACTCTTGAACTCAAGTTTAAGATACTAAAATATGTCACAGCAGTATTATAATCAAACCTCCATTACAATACAACTACAAAAACTCATCTGGATCATCCATGCAAGATCATTTCAACATAAGAGGAAACATTACAATGAAATAAAATATTGAAATAGGTCACAACAACATTATAATCAAACCTCCATTACAATACAACTACAACACCTCATCTGTATCTTCCATGCACAAGTGTTTCGGCACAAAATTGAACAAAATGATGAAAGAGGTTGACTTTTATTAATGATAAAGTATCAGGTCTCATACATAACCAAAGAAAAACTCTGGTATCAAAATATTACAAAACAGGGAGCTTTGCTCAACCATTCGACGACCATAACAAAATATTGAACTGATCTATTTATACTCAGATTAGTGGAGAACGACTAGGATATTCATCTAGCCATCCTATCCAAGGATTTTCATCGGTGCATCCTTCTATCAGACTGTGTGTGTTTCCTCCTAGTAGATGAAAAATCAGATCAATATGGCCATGCAGGAAAAGCCATCCGTCCTGGTACCTCAGGCTAACAATTCTCTCTCCTCGGGCAGATCTTACATGCCTTCTATTTATCGAGTGAAATGAGGTTTCAACTACTGGTCCTTACTCATTAACTAAATTATCCTTGGGATCATGACGTAGCTTGACGACTATGGGGCAACCACGTGTTATTGATGGATTCAGCGCTAGACGAGCATGTGATTTCAGGGCTATCGAAAGAGGTTTGGACCCACACCGCTTTTGGGCCCAAAATGCACCACCTTCCTCCATGTATCTCTCTCATGATACCATGGTTTGGATTTTGGCCCTCTCAAGGAATTTTAACGCCTGAGCATGTTGCGACACCAAAATTAATTTTGGTCGTTGATATGGTCATGATCCGTGATATGGGTGTACCTTCTATTTTGGCACCCCCGCTAAAATTTATCTGCCTGCCAACTATGGAATCCTTCCAACCATGTTTAGAGATGGCACTAAGTATAAATGCACAGGGGATCTCTGTCACTGAAAAATGCACCCGCCTGTTTTCCTGTGCTCATGGCTATAACCTATGACCTTTGAAAACTTCATGTGATAACACCACCATCTTAGGATCTATATAACTATAACTACCTCCTGAATCAATTAAAATTTCAATGGTTTGGTTGTTGATCATACCTTCCACTTCAATCATGTGTGACTGAAATTCAACCTGCTTGTTGTCCAGAGCTGCATAGATCTTGGGTACATTCCTTCCCATATCCTCCACTATTTCAACTTGATTTACATTGTGAAAAAATCTCACTTTTTCACTTTTTTTAGGACAATCTATATACATATGATTTCCTTGACAACCCCAACATTGAATCATTGGCTACCTTGTCCTTTTCCCACCTTTCTCAATCATTCCGAGCTCTCTAGAAGTTGGTTGTCCCTGAGGATTGTTTTTGAAGAATGGAGGCTTATTCCCCTTATTCCTCTATTCCACCTTGAACTTCTTCTTGTATTCCCAATATTTCTAGAAAGTTGGCTTTCATTTGTGCCAATCATATAGGAATTTGTCTCACCTTATTGTCTCCTCCAAATTTTTGGGATCATCATATTGTATGTTGTCACTAATGAATGATGGAAGCCCACTCAAATACCTCTGAATATTAACTATCTCATACTTGATGAAGGATACATACTTTAGAAGTTCCAAAAACCTTCTTTCATATTCATCGATGGTCATACTCACTAGCTTGAGTTCAAATAAATCCTTCATTTCTTGTCATAATATCTCTTAGTCAAGTATTTCTTTTGAAAATGCTTCTTGAATTTATTCCAAGTAATATTTTTATATTTAATGTGTTGTACCTGCACAAGTTGGTCCCAACACATATATGTCTTTCCCTTGAGCTAATAGATAGAAATTATTCCTTCTGCATGTGAAGAATAATTATACAATTGAAAATATTTTCTCACACATAGCAGCCATGTCTCTTCATCCTCATCCTTCTTGTGCTCACCTTCAAATATAGGATGTTTGATATTGTTCATTTTTCCTTGTAGATCATCCACCCCAGACCTCTTATTATGCTTCCTGATAGGGAATGGACTTGAGATACTATGTTCTCTCCTTGTGGAATTCCTTGGAGAGTGATGGTGATGTTTGCTAATACTTCTTATTCTACCTTTCTCATAAGGAGACTTGTGACTTCATTATTTGCTTGAGCCATTTTACTTATCCAATTTCTTTTCAATTATGTGCAAGCTCTGCACTAACTTCATGTTGAGGTCCTCCTGCTACTCCTTGTATTTCATAATCCTTTCATTATCAGTTTTTTGACTTTGGACATCCTTTTGGAAATTTTTAATGGTCTCTACCATATTCATGTTTTCATCCTTTCCTTCTCCATGTCCATTGGAATGTTTTCCTTTGTTACCCATATGGAAATCCATCCCTATGATATCATATTCCTAGATGTAAGCCCCATGTGAATATTCCATTCCTATGCACTATGTGATGATCCTAATATGATCTAGTTGTTGTTAACTCTGCAAAATGTGTAGCCAACAAAACTTTGCCAGGATAACTATTTCAACAATTTCATGAAAATATGAACCATTCTGGTTCAATAATATATTAGACTTATTTCTTCTGATTTTCTAAGAAATTGATTGTTCAGATCAATTTTATGGGTGAACATTTATATTATATTGTCTAATATATTTCCAATGATTGCTCCCTTATGCAATTCTCATTCTTGAGCAGAAAGTTATGGATATTTGAACAATTTTTCTTCCTGGGAGGTAATCCCTGTACAATTCTTCTTATTTATTAGCGTTGAATTGGATATTGGATCCATGTTGGATCCTCTCTTCAGGTTTATAGGCCTTATTTACTTCTTTAGGTGTAGATCTATACAAATCGGTACCCCACATAATCCTTCTCCAAGCCCCCTTTATTTCTTTGAAACAATTTTCGGGCACTAGCCCTTTTTCTTCGGCCTCCAATCTCATGTGACCATAGACTATGACCAAGATCTTAAATGAAATTTTCTTTTCAGAGCTCTGGGACTTCGGAGCTTCAAAACTTCGGGCCTCGGAGGTTCCTCCTACTCCACACATCATTCCCTCTGAACACCGAAGTGGAGAATTCCTCGAAGGGTACTTCTTCGGAGCTTCAGGGGTCCAGTTCTTCAGAGCTTTAGGCTTCATAGGTTCTTATACCTTTACATCTTATTTTTCCAGAACTCCAAACTTCTAAATTTCCATGCTAGCGCTTTGACGTTTCATTACTTTGGCACTTTGTTACTTCAAGCTTCGGAAGTTTGGACCACACAACACGCAAAGTTCCATGAATGTTGAACGAGCGAACTACTTCGATGTTCCCAAGCTATGGAGCTTCGAGCATTGAAAGATATTGCAAAAACATACAAAAATATCCTTGAATTCCCAATCTACAAACTACCAAAGTCTCATAAAAAATCATGCACCAGGGGGTGCAACGTGTCGAAAATATAGAGATGACACGTGGTCCAATCTATGGGTGACACGTGTCAAGTTCTAATTATCCCAAAAGGTATGTGAAAATCTTGAAAAAATATGAAACATGGCATGATTAGAGTGGTTCCACATCACCCTAGGTGACATCAGCATGCCAGGTCACTCCAACGCTCTGGGACTTTGGACAAATTCTCAGTACCACACAACACATCTCTCAAATGTTGAATTTATGAACAGGTCCATGTCACTCTAGGTGACGTTATCATGTTGCATCACTTCGGTGCCCTAGGACTTTGGGACTTCAGGAATTTAGAGTATCCTACACCAGAGAACATCAAAACACTCGAACACTGAAATTCCAAACTCCTAATAGTATTCTTCGGAGCTTCGAAAGTTCGGGGCTCCGGGACTTTAGAAAACTTCTTATCTGAACACTTTAAAACTCTTGGTCACCGAACTTCTGAAATCCCGATCAATTCCATGTCACTCTAGTGCTCTGGGACTTCGATACTTCGGGCTTCAGAATATATCACACCAATACACTTTATAACTCTTGAACACCAAACTTCCGAAGAGGTGTTCCCCAGAGCTTCGGGACTCCGACGGTCCAGAACTTCAGAACTTCGAACTTCAGATGATTTCGATGTTGAACACCACCCCATCCCTGAACTATCGAACGATGAAATTATGAAAACTTTCTAATATTCATACATGTGTCCTCAAATATGAATAGTCTGTATTGGTTCCGGACTTTGGGACTTCGGTGAAAACTCCACTCCATGCAACCTCAACCATATTTCCCTAAACTTCCAACTGTTGAACCACTTGGGGGATCCAACGATAAACCTTCTCCCAAATGATCTAATCACTTTGGGACTTTAGATATTTGGGGATTTTTCCTCCTTTTGTCATAGTCTTAAAAATTGTCTTAGAAACGAAGTCTAAAGGACTTGAAGGGGTTAACCGCCACACTCCTTTTCCCATATCCGACGACTGAAAGATTCAATCCCTTCCTAAACCGATCCTATGGCTACTATGGTTTCCTGAAATACTACACCTCCTAATCTTTCAAACAAAGATAAGGTGTGCTATCAGTGCCGTCTTGGCACTCATGGATGCTATGAAACTCATATTTTGTCAATTTCAACAACAATTCTCTCTTAATTGTAACACACCCAAGCTTAGACCTCGTGGGCTATGCCACACTTATTTACTTGAGAAACTTAATACATTGTAACATAACCAACCACTCAGACTGGTCATGCCACTTAAGAACTTAAAATAATTTCAAGTGTATATAGATAGATTTAAACAGATAAATACATTCTACGAATACACAGATTCAAGTGGAAATAAAAATAAACATATACATGCATCATACACAGGAAATACCAATAAATATAAAGACTTGTATAAATACACAACATGCAATGAACACACAATTGATACTTATCTTTTATAAAATACCACCAACTATGTGCATACCTTCCACGATCCTCCCATCCTTAGACCACGCTGCTCATAACTCTCAATAGTGGGTCACCCTAGAGATGGGACTAAAATCCACCTGGGTAAAGGGGTTCGTAGCTAGGTTGAGATAAATTAGACAACATGAAGGATCTCGTTCTAGGAGCTAGCTCACACTAATAGGGTACAATATCTCATTCCCCACATTCATGTCCCAGCCTAGGAAGTGTGCCCCTTCTCTTCTCAATAGTCCTTTGGCTGTCCAACTTCCCTTCCAAGGCTTCAACAACAGGCTGAACATGAAGTCTTATAGCACTATAGCTGCAGTTGGGCTCTCTCAGGAAATCAATTCCCATCAATTATCTCACCTGGAGAGAGTTTCTCACAGGATTGAACACTTGCCTCTTCAATCCCATGGGTCTGAAAACCCGCTTCTTCAATCCAACTCTCTAGTTAAGCAGGTACAGGATCAGGTGAAGGAAACAATAGAAAATGGGTATGGAATAGGTGATGGTAGTGACCACGCTCAAGATAGGAATGAAGATGACAAAAACATAAATCAGTTAAGGAAAATTATTGGCTTGGGTATAGTATGAGTATATCACTCATGATAGTGAGGTACTGCGTACAACCTCCAGGATGCAGAGGTCAAATGATGGGGGTTTCAGAGTGAAACGATGGCAGACTGGTCAATCGTGAAAAATGTGAGGGTGACTGGGGAGAATAGTCCCCAACGAACTAATTTTCCCCACATATAACTACATGTGCTATGATTGATAGATGGCCCTCTAAGAGTTCATTTCTCTCCACTTTTAGATCATTCCAATTACCATAAGAACTTAGTATAATATGAGTTTTATCCTTGCCTTAGTATTTTGGAATAATAATATAATATTCTCTTAGAGATAAGCCCTCTATCTTAGCCCCTTTTCTAGGCTCTTAGCCCCTCCCTTTCCCTTCCTATTGTTCATATTCCCCCATACTCTTTTATCTTGGTTAGTCTACATGCAAAAATTTATTATATTAATGACATGAGTGTTTACATATACAAAAATTGGCTCATTGGTCTTTAGCATCTAGGCTCTTTGATCTAATCATCACATAAGCCTCCTAGCTTATAATCATTTGGCTCACCAGCCTATAAAACATGTTTACAATTCAATTTGGGCTCGGTCTTGGGGTATTACATGAATAATAATAGAGATATAGTAAAACTTGACTTCGATTAAATGAGAAATATGTTGAAACTATAAAAATGCAGACTAAAACAAACTTGATAGAATGGTGGCAACTTATCTCTAAGAAAAGACGTGAAGACTATGCTCATTCACAAGAATATGATTACAATGAGGATCCAAAGGCATTTTTACATCAAACATGAATAAAAAACCATATAAATCCCAAAACCTAACCCTAGGAGATGAAGTGCCAAAATTCACGTGGGCCCCATTGGGGTAAGTTGGTACATCAACTTCCGAGGGTCATAACGTTTTCATACGATATTCATTCTAGGCACATGATAGCTCATTAGAAAGGTCTATCCAAGTAATACACATTATTCCATCACACTCTAACTCCATCCATAGTGTGAGTGTGGCAGACCCAAAAAATGTTATTTAGAGCCTCAAAATGGCCCCAGAAGTTTATGACCCAAAAATCTAGAAACAAAATTGCCAAGATAAAAAAACTTAACTTCCAAGATGAAAGTTGTATGTGAGCTAGCTGGAAGAGGTGGGTGGCCACCAATATCTACCTGGATCACATTGACACATAATTCAATGTCCAATTAATGAAGTTCATTGGGTACGCCTGATCTCACTAGATGTTTGTACCTAAAAGGAACCTCAACGTCACCTATGCTCTCTTTGTCACAAGAACATGAACCTTCTTCAAAAAGAATTAATTCCTTCCACCTACAAAAACCTTTTTTGACCTTTTCACCTATATTTTATCTCTCCCTATTAGATGTGTTATACATAACACTACCCCCCCCTCCCTCAAGAAATTCCCTCACTCTAGGATGATAGGTTTGACAAGTACTTGTTTGGTTGTACCTACACTCCATCGAATGAGAAAATGTAGTTAGTGATTATATGATTAAATTTATCCACATCCTTCACCTAAATAGGCATCGTCAAAATTCATGTGCCAAGAATGATCATAATAATCACATGTGAACATTGGTTTCGACATGATTCACACTCTTTTCTTTTTTTATGATGGAATACGTGTCGAAATAGGACTTAGATGGAATAATGTTTCATACTAAAGGTGGGGATTCTAATTTTCACTTGTAAGTAAGTATTGAGGTGGTAATCTCCACTAGTGGTTGTTGAAAGGAAAAATGAATCTTTGAGAAGTTATCTTTGGTTGTATTGAAGATCATGATCTTGGATTTACCAATATCGACTATCAATTGTTGAATATCATAGAATTAGGCCAAAGCATTAAGTTGGATTTGTATTCCCTCTAGAGTGGAGGTCAACAATACCACATCATTTGAAATAAAAGGAGTGAAACCATGATCTATTGAAGTAGGAAACTAACATTTCCTCAAGTAAAATCACCAATGAATTGATTCAATCTCATCAATGTAGACCTTGAAGAGGGTTAGGGAGAGAGGATGCCCCTATTTGACACCAACAATGCTCCCAATATTTTGAGAAATCCCGCAATATATTTAGAAAAATACACCATTGTCTCTGAAATTTGTATCACAATAGAAACAAGGAGGTAAGGTACATTCAAGGCACAAATCTACTCAGTAAATAAGTGTCTAGGAATAATGTCAACCACCTTCCAAAATTTAGAGAAGAAACAATAGACCTTTGAGGATCTCTGTATAACCTTCTCAATAATAGCATGTAGGGTTCATATGTGATCGATGGTATATAGTCCCTCTTGAACCAGACATAGCCTATAATTTTGAAATCATTCCTCTCAAATTTTCCAGATAGGTAAATATCAATAGTTGTAGCATATTGTATTGATAAATAATATTTCATAGTTGACAAATTTATTGTTACATTGTTGATAATACTAATGTTTAACCCCACCCTAAAACCATTTATGATTCCTCAAGTCCTTTTGAAAATTTGAAAAATATCACTCTTATTCATTGAAATTATCCCGCAAAATTGTGCAATCTTGTGAATTATTGTAGAAATCCATTAAATGCTCCAACAAATTTTCATCTTACATATGAGAATCAAAATTAGGAAATGCATAGGAAAGTTGTGAAGATCCTTCATATGTAACCTTCATGCTTTACATTTTGATTAATGAGGATATGTGTGGGCATGAAACCCCCTTTGTTTCCCCCATCCTTTCCCCTCCTTCGTGCTCTACATTGCTCAAGGCATGTTGAATTTAGAAGTTCAGAGGAAGTCCCTTCAATCACTTCATACACATCTCTGCACTCCATACTACTTGTGGCATGTGGAATGCATAGGCCAATCCTTTCCACTTTTATATATTTTTATAAATCGTGCATAAGTGATTGAAAGGTGTAGATGGATAAACCATAATATGAAACTTGGAATGGTTATTAAAGGGAGTATAACATGAATAAAGTGACAAAGAAATGTACATTATCTTAAAATATGACCATGTGCCTAAATTTTTGGTGATTTGAGTGAGTGGTATGATCCTTTGAAGGACATGAAAATCCAGTTAAATACTTTGTTTTTGGCTTTATTGTATGAAAAATAAAATAAGAAGGATGTTCCTTAGGGATAATGGTGAGCCAATTTTGTTGATATTTTCAACTCCTTGGACTTCAATATGATAGATGTTTTTATTGGTCCATTACATAGAAGTGGTACTTAGAATTAGAGAAGGAATAACATAATGATAAAAAGGAAAAATTGCATAGATATGAATACCAACTCTTGAATGATCAAATAAGAGGCCCGGGCCTTTACTTATAGCATAGACATCTGGTTAACTAGGAATTAGAAACTAGCATCTTTAGGTCAAAAGAAAATTATTTTCACAAGGGGATATTTCTCGCGATCCAACGAGACTGATAAAAGACAAAATAAAACTAAGATTTGGGCCAAGTGGGGAAAACCACTTGTTATCTCATCCCTTAGTGGTATCTCGACATATGGGGACCTGAATTAGACCTGACAGATACATAGTGGAGTGTTACATCACCCACAGAACGGTATGACCTATGAAATGACTGACAAATAAACAAAGTACAAAGTGGAGTGTACTGCCACCCATGGAGCATATTTTAAGATTTTATAAAATATTGTATGACCAAAAAAGAAAATATATTCTGTACAAATTAGGGTCCACAATCCTTCTTCACTAATCCTCCATGCGATTGTTCAAATTATGAATATCTTCTTCAATAGAGGAGATATCAGAGTCATAGCCATATGAGTCCTGAGATTCAGGTACATCTAGTACTGGAAATAGGAAATCATTAAAGAAAAGACCCACAAAGGATTCATGCATGAGTGCATGTTTATGATCTTTAAGATACTCCCCTTGATAGTTGGTTCATACCTTAAGGGTTAGGAGTATCTCTTCTCGATATATGCCTAGGATTTTTCCATCCTTATCTTTTAATGCATGTTCGAATTGTACAAGCTCTGGAGGATCAAGTTTTGATAAAGATGCAACAACAAATTTTAGCTTGAATTTGAACCAGAGTTCATATTTTGCTACAATCATAAGTTCATGCTACAAATTAAAAATAAAATGAGTTCCTTCCTTGGCATAAATATTTCAAACAATTTTTTTTTCCATCTAGTTCATGGTATCTTACTAAATTTCTAGTATCTGCACAAACAACAATTTCCCTCTTTTCACAAGCCAATTGTACAGTAAGGAATAATTATACCAACACACTGGTCTAGATCCAATATCATAGTAACACATATATTTATCATCTTTATCTATGGATATATTATGAATGAGTCCCCATATAAGTTTTGAAGTATTTATTAGGCCTGCAAATGCCTTATGCTCCCATTTTTCAAGGATCTAGATGTTCATGGGAGAATCCTCGATTTATTCAATCAATGTGGATGGAATTTTTTATTATGATTCATATGTGATCATTGTCTCTATTACTTCTTGACTTACCACTCTCAATACTTCTTTTCTTCTTGTGGCTTGATCTCAATCTTCGTCTTCCTAAGTCATAGGTTGTGTAGTTGTATTTGATGGTCTTGCTGAAAAACATGGCTAAAAACGCAGTCTCGGATTCCTTGGTTAACCTATCAGCAAGGTAGTTTAAATGACTAGATTTATGTTGTACAGTGAAATAAAAATTATCTAGCCATAAAATCCATTTTTAAATTCTAGAATTGGACTCTGTAAGAATCTTTTTAGATTTCAACATCCCACGTAAATTTTTTAAATCTGATCCAATTAGAAATTTCACTAGTTTGAGATAGAATATGAAATGGAGCATTGCCTTCTTAACTAAAAGGAGTCCTTTATAACTAGAAGGGTAATTAACACTACTACATATGGGCGGATTATTCCACGAAAATTTTCCACGCTTCCACTAGTCTAATATTTTTTTTTTAAAGGGCGGGATTTTCGTCGCTATTGCCACGAAAGTTCGTCGCAATATCGACGCAAATCTTAATTTAACCTAGTCAGGATTTTAGTCTCTATAGCGACAAACTTTCATGGCAATAGCAACGAAAATTTTGTCTATCTCATTGATCAATGTTAACAGCTAGTTGACTATTTTATCTATATATACGTGACTTTAAGAGACTTTGCGACACATTTGCTATAGTTGTGACACTGTTCTTGGATTTTGTTTGAGCTGTTTATTTTTTCCATCACCCACCAGTTGAACAAATCAAATTCTTGATCTACATAGCTCGGATTTTGAACTTGCAAGGTTAGTATGTTATTTTTTATTGATGTACTCATTTAACTTGTAATTTTTTTTTCAAATGTCCAAATTGCATTTAGCTTATTTTTTCCTTGATAATATATTTGTATAATATGTGTAGTTATACCATATTTCATGTATTTGGTTTTTGGATATAGTTAGTATATTCTATGGAAAAGGGTATGTAGATTCCATAATATTCTAGGTTTATGGAATCCACATACCCTTTTCCCTTCAATTGTAGCTATAA
>ML779114.1:102240-126516 GCA_009831015.1 Picea engelmannii | reverse complement strand
ATAGTCCCAATCCATGTTGAACTTTAGCACAGATTCATAATGGTCAATGAAATAATTGGGAATTATGATGGTGTCTCAAGTGGCCACCACCATACTATTGTGCCATGTTTGGAAATGTCTTTCATTTAGGTTGATTTAATCCTAAAACATTTCGACCTTCCAAGATGAAAACACTATGGACACTAAATCCCCATTCACAAGAGATGTGATGTTGCATACCACTGGGGGATTCCAATGTGACATAGAAAAGGCTACTAAAACATAACCATATCATAGAGGTTAGCGCACACCCAGGTTTTCTACATTGCATCCACAAAATCATTCATAACATACTTGCACTATATGCAACTATATTGCAACTTATGCAACTTATGCAACTATATGTAACTATATTGCAACTTAATTTAAGCAAGAATGTTAGAAACCCTAACCCTAGGAGATGAAGCGCCAACAGTCATGTGGGCCCTGTTTGGGTAAGTTAGTACATTAACTTCTCGGGGTCGTAACTTTGGCATACTATCTCCGTTTGACACACATGATACATCGTTAGAAAGATCTATCCAAGGAATACAACTAATGACAGTGAATATCAAGTCCGAAATGAACTCATATATACCAGAGGTTTGATGCCCAAAAAAGTTTTTTTGGGCCTCAAAACGACTCTGGAAGTTCACGACTCGAAAAAAATGCCAAAAAAAGTAAATTGCGCTATAATTAAGGAAACTAAAAAACTGAAAGAAACAATGGTGGGGGTCCAAGTGGAATAGGTGGGTGGCCACCAATATCCTCTTGGATCAACCTTAGGATTGATTCATGAATTCTATTGAGTTCTTATATATTGACCAATGATACCAAAGAAGGACATTCTCTTCTTCACGAAATGAAAAACAATCTCTCCTGATGTCTGTAGCCAAGATGGTTGATTTCTCTCTTCAAAGTGGAGAGGTTGGAAAGGTGGGTCATCATCAGTGACACTTGAAATCTAAGTAACTCACATTTAGAAAGAAAATTACTTTCATATTAGTTTTCTTTTGTTTCTTTGGATTTCTCTTATAGGAATTAGACACATGTTTATGGAGACAATTGATGGGGAGAAATGATTTATCACACCTAGCCCGATATTCTAATATCTAGAGTTTGAATGGGTGTGCATGTATGGACAATGATTATTATCCTCTATCAACTACAGGTAACAACATGATGATTTGTGAAAGGATGTAGACGTGATTTCAAACGTGTTGTTATGCATCATATCATCTCCAATTGATTTGGCAGGCTGTCAATGTATCTATCATGTTCTTGAATATTATTCCTCTTTCCTTTGTATGAACACCCATCCATTTTCCAATGGTTTGATTCTTTTGAAAGTGTGGGCATAGGAGCAGAATTTTTAGTGACATCATCATGGCCCCATGGACATGTGGCGAATTCATATTGATCCATGTCAACACTGATGTGGCTTTGGATTCGACCTATGTGTAGTTGATCTTGATATGGATACTAGAGCTTCAGGTGATACTCGTGTGTACAAGTAGTTTTCCTAGATTGGTTTTGACGAGTGACATGTTGGCATGCCAGTCTATCTTTGACACTCCCAAGCATCCCATATGGATTGTTGAATGAAATCAATGTGTCATTGAATGGGCAAATAGATGTGCAATGAGCACGTGAATTGGAAGCTAGAAAAAACCAAAATACCACTATCGCGACCCAAGGGAAATGGTTTTACCTTCCACGTTCTTTTTAGGTGAAACCATTTATATTTGAACACGTGTCTCTGATCTGAATGTATGAGAAGAATGGAATGAATAATAGATTGAATACCATAACACATATATATGAATAAAAACAATAGATATGTAGTGAGCAATAACTTCTATTGAATAAATAAAATAGGATGAAACTATAAAATTGTAGAACTAAAACAAGGTGCTCGAAGGGTGGTAGCTATCTCTGAGAAGAGATGTGGCTTCTACGCACATATGTCTGAGAAGAATGATTACAAAGAGGCTCTGGAGGATTTTTTAACATTACTCATGAATTCCAAAACCCTAGAAATCCAAAAACATAACCCTAGGAGATGAAACACCAAAAGTTATGTGGGCCCCGATGGGTAAGTTGGTACCTCAACTTCCTAGGGTCGTAATTGTTTCACACGACCTCTATTTTAGGCATGTGATAGCCCATTGGAAAGGTATTTTAGAGATCTACACATTGTGATTTCAAACTCTAACTTTGTTTACCACTTGATTGTGGCAAGACAAAAAAACATTGTTTAGGGCTCCAAAACAGCCCTGGAATTATAAAAAGATGTATTGATATGAAAAATTCCAAAATAATCCAGTTGGAATAGGTGGGCATCCACCAATATCCACCTGGATGGTGTGTAGGGCTTCAGGACAGCTCTGGAAGTGCAGAACCCACAATTACAAAGAAATTTCATCATTACAAAGAAACGTGTTGAACTAAAAAATGTCAAGATGAGCTAGTTGGAATAGGTGGGTGGCCACCAATATCCACCTGGATCAATCCTCCCCCCTTATGAAGCAATGGTATCCATTGCATTGAGTTCCCCCATCAGTTGAGGAAACTTTTGTTGAATTTGGCCCCGGGTGAGCCACTTGCCTTTGTGTAGGATTTGTTATGCCTTGACAACCCAATAAAGATGGATCCTCTACTAGCGAGTGCCCTTGACCTGTGTGTCCACTATTTGATTAGTGGATGCTTGTTTCATGCAGTTAGGGTTGAGCTCTATTGGTGTCAACTGTTCTGTGATCTCTGAGGTGTCTAATAATGGTGGAAAATATGGTCAGAGGAGGTACACATTGAACACTGGGTGCAAGCCAATGAAGCGTGGCATGTTGAGCTCAAAATAACTGCTACCCATAACCTTGGTAATTTTGTAAGACCCATAGAAAAGTGGGTGGAGATTCTAATGGGGTCATGTAAGGAACTCTTTCTACAAATGTAACCATACCTTGTCTCCCACCTAAAACTGGTGTGGTACTCGGTGTTGATCATGGCGTTTCTTGTTCTTAGAATTGGCTTTCTGCAAAATCTCATGGACCTATTGGCGGATGTTTTGAATCCACTCAATGAATCTGGTGGCTTTGTTGGCCTCAGAATGAACATGGGAAGATTCTTCTTTTGTGGTTCCAAGAGGTAGTGCAAGATCAATGGGACCCAAGGGTTGTAATCCCAACCCCACCTGAAATGGGCCATGGCTAGTGGAGTTATGGAGATCCCTAGTATAGTTGTTCTAAATATAGGGAAGACTCTCATCACATGTACACTTATTCTTAGAGTTGTACATCCACATGATGTGCAAAACCATTTAATTGATGACATCTTTATGCCCATTGGTTTGGGGGTGGAAAGAAGTGGATTTAATGAGCTTGGTTTCCAATAGTGACCAGAGACTCGACCAAAATGTGTTGAGGAACCTGGTGTCCTGATCTGAGGTGATGGTATATGGTATTCCAAAATGGACCCACGCCTATTCAAAGAAGAGCTTCGTAGTATCTGTCGTTGTGATGCTTTTATTTCAGGTTCTGATAATGGTCATCTTCGAAAATCGATCAACCACCACAAATACACAATTATTTTCATTCTTGATGGATGGAAGGCTATACATGTAATCCATTGAGATGGATTCCCAAGGCCTTATGGGATTAGGAAGAGGGGTGTATAATCCTTTCTTCTTGATGGTTGGCTTGGAAATGGCATAGGTAGTGCTGGATATGATATACTTTATGACTTTTTGTCAATTTTTTGGCCAATAAAAATGTTTTTGTAGAACAACCACAGTTTTCTCCACGCCAAAATGTCATGCCATCCAACTATAGTGAACCTCCCAAATCAGATTTGCACGCTCGCTTGTGGGAACACATAGGTGGTTCATATGTCATAACAGTCCATCCTGGATGTGAAAATTGGTGACATTCACTCCTGTACCCAAGAGTTGATAGGTGGTGGCAAAGTCACAGTCACACTGATAAAGTTGGGGCCACTCATATACTTCATGCCCATAGGAATGGAGCATTGTGGTGAGGGAAGCAATGGGAGGGCGACTAAGGTAGTCAACAACATGATTTGTGCTCCTTGTTTTATACTTGATGTTGAGATGGAACTGTTGTAGGTATGTGAACCTCGATGGGTAAGTTGGTACCTCAACTTCCCTGGGTCGTAACGTTTTCATATGACCTCCGGTTTAGGCGTGTCATAGCCCATTGGAAAGGTATTTTCAAGATATACACATTATGCCATCAAAATCTAACTTCATCTACATTTTGACAATGGCAAGCCAAAAAAAACATTGTTTAGGGCCCCAAAATGGCCTTGGAAGTACAGAAAGATGTATTGATATGAAAAATTCCAAAATAAGCTAGTTGGAATAGGTGGGCGGCCACCAATATCCACCTGGATGATATGTAGGGATTCAAGACAGCCTCAGAAGTGCAGAACCCACAATTACAAAGAAATGTCATCATTATAGAGAAATGTGTTGAATTAAAAACTGACAAGATGGGCCAGTTGGAATAGGTGGGTGGCCACCAATATCCACCTGGATCAGTCTCTTAAAACCATCCTCACAACCCATATGTGTTTTATCTCCCATGCACTTTCACAATGCAACATAGGTCATCTATCATAGATCAAGCTCACTTACAACCATTGGATGATCGAGCTTGCACCTTCACTAGCACTTGATTCTTAGGCCATAGTATTGTGATAGATCCTTTTTCTCAGAAGGGATTAATCCTTTCAAGTGTGCAATTAACCCTATTTTATCTCTCAATAAGTTCCCATGTGCTTGAAATTTATCCTTGGGCCATTAAGGCATGATTTTCCTGTCGGTTTCTCTAAGTTGCTTGAAATTTTTCTAGCTCTTTCGCTCTAGAAACTCTTTAAGATTGTCTTCAACCTCTATTTCACCCAAAAATTACCTTACAACCTCGACCAATCGACCAATATGCATATTAAAGCTAAAGTCAAATATGATACTAACACCTTTAAAATAACTACATTTCCTAAAAAAATATTTTAGAACTTATTAAGTTTCATAAATGGCATCACAAAGCTAAAGCCACTCATTAAGTACATTATCATATTATCATTATTGGTATTTGATTTAAATCATGAAGCATGGAAAATACTAAGTAACACATATGATTTTTTTCAAAGCTTTGAAGTATAGGTATTTTGCATGAAAATTTGAAAATGTATGTTATGATTTTCAAATACAAATATAAATTATATTATAAATAAACATTCTATGAGAAATTGCATGCACTCATCAAAGATAGAAATTGCTAGGCAATACATAAAAAATTTATCAAAAAATTTGAAATCACATGTTTCGTAAAAAAAAATCAAAACATCATAATTCTCATTTATTTTAATTATCACTTTAAATATCCATACAAAAACATGTAATTCAAAATATCACAATCCTCACTTATTTTACTTGTTATTCCAAAAATTTATAAATAAATATATATAATTTTAACGTTTTTAAGAACATTAAACTAATGCAAACCGCACAACTTATTAGAATGTGAAACACATACAAAAACTTTATATCATATCTTAAAAATATGCTTAAGAAACATTTAATGATATTCAATAGAATTTAAACATAATTTCTTAAATTCAATTTCACGATCTTAAAAGAAAAAAACATGCTTAAGAATCATTTAATGATATTCAATAGAATGTAAACATAATTTCTTAAATTCAATTTCACGATCTTAAAAGAAAAAAAATATGCTTAAGAATAATTTAATGATATTTAATAGAATGTAAACATAATTTCTTAAATTCAATTTCACGATCCTAAAAGAAATGTATCAATATAATATAATTTGAGAAATTACAATTCAATATAATTGATTATATAATCAAAATTAAAAATTACATCCCAGAATAAATCAATCTTTGTTGGTAATTCATTGGTCCCTTTCTACTCTATTGAAATATTACAAATGTTCTCTATATGTCACTATGTGTTCCTTAATTAAGGTAACAAACCTCTTTGAAATTACCTAACAATTTCTTAAATACAAATAATGTGATAAAAAAAAGTTAAATACAAATAATGTGATAAAAAATTCTCAAATATAAATAATGTGATAAATGAAAGTAATACCTAAAATTTATCATATATGAATAATGTGATAGTTGAAAGCAATACCTCTCCATCTTAATAAGACTCGCTACATTCATAGTTTTTCACAAGTCATTTAATCCATAATAAAAGAGTGTACAATAGTCTAATAAAGTTGAGCCAAGAATATAATTATATTAATGTCTATATGCAATCAAAAGCCTCTTTTAAGTAATAAATGTGGTATGGATCAAATGACCTTGAAATGCAATGGTATAATAAGAGATATTCAACACTCACAATAATTATTACATTCCCTATTATGGAAAAACCCATAAAAGATTGTTTTAACACCCCAAAATTTTGATTTAGGAAGTAGTATATAGGTCACTATAGGATGTGACTGCTATTTTCTTAAAGGATAGTCACGATTGACTACTAATTTCCCTAAGGAAGGTTAAGGTCACCGCTTTTCATAAGGAAAGTTAGGGCCACCTCCTTGGTTACTCAATAAAATAGAGGTTGTATATAGAGATTATATTGACCCTGAAGCATATGTTGTGGGTTTTAAATAGTAAATTTAATTCTTAAAAAATAAGTAATTTTTTAGTAATTTTTAGAGATTGAAACCTCAAATATCAATTACTAATTCTTAATTTCTTTATTATACTCGATCCACCAAGCATTGAAATAAGTTGTCAGTCAGGTAGTGATCTCACCCAGCTTATGTTATTTGAAGATTTAATCGTTGACTCCATTGAACCCCCTGTCTTGGAAACTTTGGTAATATTAGATAACTGTGTCCATAATTGGTATGTGTTTGATTCAGATCTTGAGGTAGATATTGAGGTAGAGATTGATATTGAGGTATTGGTACAGCCTGATTTATGAAGTAAGCTTTCAATTATGACTAATTGGTTATACCGGGGCCTAAGAAGTCCCTTGAAATAAGTCTAGGAGGGAAGTAAAGGTTACCTTGTTTCTAGGCATTATTGCAACTCCATGTGACCGAAGCTTTCCTTCAAGGAGGGGCCCCAATCAAGGTCAAGGTCAAGGAGAGGCCCCAATCAAGGGGGCCCTAATGATCTCCCAATCAAGGTCAAGGTCAAGGAGGGGCCCCAATCAAGGGGGCCCTAATGAGCTCCCAATCAAGGTCAAGGTCAAGGAGGGGCCCCAATCAAGGGGACCCTAATGAGCTCCCAATCAAGGTCAAGGTCAAGGTCAAGGAGGGTCCCCAATCAAGGTAAAGGAGGGTCCCCATCAACCTCAAGGCTCCTCAATGGCCATTGAGGAGCCTTGAGGTTGATGGGGCCCCTCCTTTACCTTGATTGGGGCCCCTCCTTGACCTTGACCTTATTGAGGAGCCTTGAGGTTGATGGGGCCCCTCCTTTACCTTGATTGGGTCCCCTCCTTAACCTTGACCTTGAACTTGATTGGGAGCTCATTAGGGTCCCCTTGATTAGGGCCCCTCCTTGACCTTGACCTTGATTGGGAGCTCATTAGGGCCCCCTTGATTGGGGCCCCTCCTTGACCTTGACCTTGAACTTGATTGGGAGCTCATTAGGGTCCCCTTGATTGGGGCCCCTCCTTGACCTTGACCTTGATTGGGAGCTCATTAGGGCCCCCTTGATTGGGGCCCCTCCTTGACCTTGACCTTGATTGGGGCCCCTCCTTGAAGGAAAGCTTCGGTCACATGGAGTTGCAATAATGCCTAGAAACAAGGTAACCTTTACTTCCCTCCTAGACTTATATTGAGGGACTTCTTAGGCACTAGTATAACCAATTAGTCGTAATTGAAAGCTTACTTCATAAATCAGGCTATACCAATACCTCAATATCAATCTCTACCTCAATATCTACCTCAAGATCTGAATCAAGCTCATCAATCTCTACCTCAATATCTACCACAAGATCTGAATCAAGCTCATCAATCTCTACCTCAATATGTACCTCAAGATCTGAATCAAACACATACCAATTATGGACACGGTTATCTAATATTACCAAAGTTTCCAAGACAGGGGGTTCAATAGAGTCAACGATTAAATCTTCAAATAACATAAGCCGAGTGAGATCACTGCCTGACTGGCAGCTTATTTCAATGCTTGGTAGATCGAGTATAATATACATGACAATCATTGGAAATTGGTGGTTTTTGGCTTGCCCAAGGCTTTAAGGTTTCCTAAAACCAGGCGAAAATAGGGCCCCCAAGCTATGTTTGAGGTAACACCTGCCCCTATGCTAGGTGAGTGAGGTGTTTTTGCACTAGGATAATTTGGGGTAACATGTACTGAAAACGGGTAAATACTTACAATCTATCTGAGCGTGGGGTCAGACATGGCTGATAAGGCCTAGGCCACCCATTTCCATACCCGATGGTCATAAGACCACCCTCTCAAGGCAGGCAGACCTCCTACTTATTTGGAGAAGCTAGAGAGAGGCTCAGCTGGTGGGATGTATCATTTCACGAGGGCGCTAAAATATCATTTTGAGCAGTCATAGTGCCTAAAATATCATTTTTAGTAGTCACAACACCTAAAATATCATTTAAGGAACTCTGAGCGCTGGCATAAAAAATAAGGCCGCGTACTAGCTTGAAGAAAAAAAATGGATTTTTTTCCCATTAACACCTACAACTTTTTCTTTTTTTATTGCCTAAAGGGGGACAAAAATAGAGGGCTATTTTTTTCTTAATTTTTAAAAGAAATGAAAAAAACTTTAAAATTTTTAGGTTGGCATAGTTATTTATAGAAGCCTATAAAAGACTGCCCCTCAATGATTTTTTAGTTACAAACTTGCTTCAAGTATTTTTTCAAATTCTTATCTTCCAAATATATAATTTACTTACTAGTTGACCACTTTACCAACTCCCAAATGTGTACTCTTCTTCCCCAGGGACTTTCGGGCTACAATAGGTTGTATAAGAAGAGTAAAAAAACTAGCATGTAGAATGTGTGGCTCCTATAGATAATTAAAGGTCCCCACCTTTGTGATAATATCACACTCCTGAGACCAAACTCAATAGCATCTCGCTAAGAAAATTTTGAGCATTATGACATCCATCTAGCGATGCAATGCAAAAAGGTGAGATCATAATCTCAATCCTCCTTTCTTATATAACATTTAAGACTCGTGTCATTTGTCCATATCATGCAAAATACTAATTATTTAAATTACTAATTGTATATTTTTCACCCACCCTTGTGTCATTGCATGCACAAGTAGTTATTTTATTTAAAATGAAAAACATATATTATTTGTCACATCCCAACCTCTTCTAATATTTTTAATCTTAGATATTTCCTAGATTTGTTTTCGTTTTCCTCATTAAGTGGGGAACGTGAAATTTTTATTTTCTATTTAAATAAAATCACTTTACTTCTATTTAACTCACCATTTTCTAAATGCATTACCATTTCCAATTATAAAAGTAAGTTCTTATATTTTACAAAAATGTGCATAAATATATATGATCAATCAAACTACTTATCCAAGTTCATTGATTTTCCCATGCTAAAATAAAATGCATATGCCAAAGGATGTTTTTATTCAATGTATACTTAAATTGAATAAAATTAGATACCAAGGATGAGACCAAGTTAACCTAGAGCCTTCAAGTATTTGGCACCAAGAGCTAGACATGATCACTACAACTCTTTAGGTACCTTGCACCAAGAACTACACATAACCTCTACAATTTTTCATGTGCATGATACTAAGGGCACCATATCCTTACATTCCTTTCAAGTACTACCTAATATTATGCACCAAGGGTCCATGTTCATGAATTCCCTTTAAGTATCACTTTTCAATGGTCAGGTATGGTGTCATCGTTGAGACTTAACTAACCCAACTCATTAACCACTGGTGAGAGACTAATGGTAACTAAAGAAGAGGGATTGACACCATATTGCACACCCCTTAGAAAGACCTCCTAAGTGATTGAATCCATAATCCGCCCCTATGACAATGTATAACTTCCAAGAAAAAATATATAACATATGTTTTTCAACCTATTACATGGAAGGCCCGAAGTTTAGTAGGCAGGAATAGGAAACCATAGGTCCTCTCCCTGATGATACTCATCATATCACAACTTTTCATACAACACTTTTCCCATGTGTAATATTATTTGACAAATGTTTCCCCATATTTACACACATTTAGAAAAAAAATATATCAATTAACACTACTTAATAGTCATGAATAAATAATAAAAAAAAATCATATATAGATCAATCATACATAACTTAATCATATCCTAGATCCACATATCTTGACACAACTCAGAGTTAATATACACAACTCAGAGTTAATAAAATTACATCAAGTAATAATAATATATCATTCAAATAAAAAAGACAATAAGGTTATGTATTTCATACCTGAAAGTTGACAATGCATAACAGTAAATGAGTTCAATTCCTAAAGTAAATCTATAATATTTATAGAATAATAATTAAGACAAGGGAAATTAAAACTCACATAATATACTTACTTTCAATCCATTTTTAAATGTATGAGAGTTATAAACTAAATATTTTACTTTTTTTTACTTTTAAATTAAAACACCTTTTATTACATGATAAAGTTTATACAATAATTAAGAAAATGAAAATCTAAATCTTTCGGCATACTAAATCAAAAGGTTAGATGACTTTATTACTTATTTTAATATACTTAAATATATATATATATATATATATATAAATTTTAATATTTCATTATCATAATATAATATTATTATTAAAATAATTGATATTAAATTTCACATTTTTATAAGTTTAAAGATAATGTATCAATTTGGTCTAGTTCAAGTGCATGTTGAATGGAATGTTATTCTCCTTATTTAATATCTATTTTTATAAGAGACATGTTGATTTCATAATGAATAAATTATTGTAACAACTTTGATCTCAGTTGTTGACCTAGCCTTGTACTTTGAAGAATCTAGGGTTTACCTTGGATATCATCTTCAGAATGAGGGGAAGAACTCATATATTTTCCTTAGGATATGTTAACTATATTGTTTTTTAGGAAAATGCAGTGAATGATAATGAAATTATTAATTAAATAATGTTGGCACTCAAA
Source organism: Picea engelmannii (assembly GCA_009831015.1). Taxonomy (NCBI): domain Eukaryota; kingdom Viridiplantae; phylum Streptophyta; class Pinopsida; order Pinales; family Pinaceae; genus Picea; species Picea engelmannii. The sequence continues at coordinate 115,319 of ML779114.1, read as the reverse complement.
GTTTTGGGTCCATTTTTGCATGCATGCACAAATGAAAATTGTGTGTGCTCATCCAGTAGTTTTCTAATCATCTAAAGAGATGCACGAAAGAATTCCATAGTGCATGCATTAGACCGGTTTTTGTTAAGAAGTGTTCCAAGTCTAATGGCAATCAAGGTCGTGTCAGTCCAAGTTTTGTTAGTTGCGTCGTAGATTAAGAATATGTCCATCGGAAGAAGGAAAGAAATCATCGGGATATCTCCCAGAATTATTGTTGCTAGTAGAAGATGAAGACATGGGGAGGCTAGAAGATGAGTTTGCCAAGAAATTAATATTTCCCCTAATTCAAAGAACCTACGTGGAGCCCTCATAGGGACAAAAAGTGTGCAAGGTCATTAGAACAAACAAGTGAGTGGAGCAAAACAATGAAGGACAACGCTCCCCAGTAGAAAAATATATAAAATAGAGCTTTTAGCTTGGAAAACAAGCATGTTAATTTCGGAAAACATCAATCCCAGAGCTCTAAGTTAGCCTATTGCAATCATGTGTTGTATGGATAAGTCTTATTTGTCTTGTATCTTTATTAATTGAAACATCCCTGACCTTCCAACAATACCGGGAAATGCCACTACTCATCTCTGACTTAGCTGCGATACCAAACTATAGAATCCCCGACCCTCCATAGAGATCGGGTAATGCTACCACTGCGGAACATTCACATATAAATATATAACATGCAATAATCATAGAGTTACTTCTACCATTCAAATTCAAACAAGATTAATAGTAAATCCACATGCAACAGAACACATGATAACATTCAAGCATCAGTAGCACAAACATGCATAATGTATAAATTAAGCACAAACTAATACTTATCTTTTAGCTAGAGTAAATCCACCAACTACGTGCAAAACTTCCACGAACCTCCCAACCATAGACCACACTTCTCATCACGCTTAGTAGTGGGTCACCCTCAAGCTGGGACTAATCTCCACCCAGGGCAAGGGAATCTTAGACTAGGCTGAGGTTATAGGAAACTGCATAATGCAACCAGAAGGATTCTCTCCATGAGCCTTCTTACACCCACTACTCACGAACTCTCATTCCCCACATGACTGTTCCACCCGGGAGTATACACCTTCACAAACACAGTCCATCAGTTGCTTCACCTCCCTCTATGGGTCTCGGCAACAGGCTGGATCAGGAATTCTCAGAGATCCATAGCTGGTGCTGGACTCTCTCTGGGAGAAATTCACTTCCCAAAAAACTCTCTCACCTGGAGAGATCTTATCACGGGCCTAAAAACCTGCCTCTTCATCCATGGGCCTGACAACCTGCTTCTTCAACCCGTTTCAACTCAATTCCCGCAAGGTGAGGAAAACAACCACTCGCCAATACAACTCAAGAAAAAGGAAGGCATCAAGCCACACTCAGTCCAGGAACTGTGTGGCCACAAATGCCAACAACTAAGACACACACACGACATAAAAATATAAGGAATTATTGGGATTCACCGAATATGTGGCTCAGTCCATGGGTTCTTATTGGGTTTAGGATGCGTGACCAGAGGAAAAAACACAGAGGTCGAGTGCAGAGGCCAAAACAGTTCAGAAACCCCTGATCCCAACGAACTAAAGTTGAGGATGTCAGAATGAGAGAGTGACCCCCAACACAGCCGATGCTTCAACATTAACTACATGCGCTCAGGTTGACACTTGTCTTCTTGGAGCCACATGAGTTCCACTTAGCACACATTCGCTTTACAGGAACTTAGGACAACACTCAACCTGTCCACCTTAGCCTTCAAGAAATAATAATAAATTATTATCCCCTTTAGAGGTAACCCCCCTAAATTATCCCCTAGGTCCAAACACTTATCCTCCTCCCTTACCCAACCTTGTGGAAGCTTAGTCCCCCATCACTCTTTCTTCGTGGTCAGTCTGCACGCAGCGATGTTTATATTTTATTAATGATCTACATAATTACATATACAAAATCAGGCTCCTGGCCTTTAACACATAGGCTCTCCTGCCTAGTAACACATAAGCCTACCATCTTATCAACACTCAACTCACTATCCTACAAAACAAGTTTACAAATTATAAATACAACTCGGGCTCATCCTTGGGGATATTACAATCCCGTCCCCTTATTTTTTCACTCTCCTCAGTGAAACTTTCACACACCATCAACAAGATTTCCAAAAATCTTCAAAAAGATGCGGGTATTCTACCCGCATAGCATCTTCATACTCCCATGTCATATCCTCAGGACCGTACTAGGTCCACTAGACCTTTACAAGCCCTATGGCTTGATTCCGGAGTTGTTTTCTCTTCCGGTCAAATATGCGCACCGAATGCACTTGCAAGACGCCTACTTGCTCTACCTGAATCACATTCCAATCAATAACATGATTAGCATCGGGTATATATTTCTTAAGCAATGAAACATCAAACAAATTTTGTATAGTCATGGATGCAAGTAATGCAAGCATATATGCAATGTATATATATGTATATACAGGCAATTCTAATAACATTATAACCTATATACGAATTACAAGATACATAGCATACAATGAATAGAGAATTGTACTTATCTTTTGATTGAGAAGACTTCCATATCAACATGGTCTAGACCAAGGTAACAAACCTCAATGACACTCCAACCAACGGTCTCTCCTTCCCCACATGCCTATCCCACCCCAGGAGTGTGCACCTTCATTGTCACACAGTCCATCGGCTGTTACACCTCCCTTTCCTCGGGCTTCAATAACAAGTCAACTCAAGAAGTCTCAAAGAACTATGGCTCCTAGAGTTCCAACTGCTCTCAAAGGTTTCCAATCAAAATCTTCCCCAAGCTACTCTTTGTAGTCAACATTCTAACTTTAATCAACATCATCTCATCTGCATCACCCACATGCAGTTATCATGGGAAAACATAAAATAATTCATTTAGGAACTCCAACTTAGTTCAAAGAGAATTCATCTTTTCCCCAAAACATGAAATTCTATTTCATAATTCTTCTTGGTTGTTGCCATATTAAGATTGCAACCTTCCTTGTGGTTTTCCACAAGCACCAAATTGCATACCATTTTCCTACAAGGCTTCATCTTGCATACTACCAACAATTGTCAGTATTTCCTATACATCATAATTCAATTGCAATATGTATAGAACCATATGAAGTGAATTTAGAATTGTCTGCATCTAGCAATTCAATCATAATTATCAAACAATTTAATAATTTAGAATGACTCATCATTCTATGCATATGTTTGTTGATAGCAATATCTGTAAGTTCATTACTTGATCTTTTTCTGAACAAGAAAATTTCTTGTAGTCAATGCTCATGTGACTACTTGACTTGCAACTTTCTTGTTGCAATGTCTAGAAACTCTTGAAATGACCTCAACTTCATGATTTCACAACATTTCAGTTGTTAATAACAATTGTTTCCATGCAATAATATATATGCATGTACTTACAAAACTCATTCAAACATTGCATTTAGTATACAATTCTATCACTTACTGTGCATGAGTGCAATTCTCAATGCATACTTATTCAGCACGCCTTGCATTGAATTACATAATTATATTTATCTTAGTCATGTATCTCACCATCCATGAGTTGGAATTCTAGCCAATGTGTTGACACATTCTCCACACACTTCTTATTGTCTTCCCAATTAATTGGATGCATTCCTTTTCGACCCGAACACTACACCAAGAATATAATTATGTGGTGTTCATTAGTATTAGCAAAAAGGTTGCAGTCCAAATTTTCTTTAAAGGTAGGAAGATTTTAGTACCTGTGTGGCTCATAAACTTTCCATATCCATACCTTGCCATATCCAACCATGTCCTGGTCTCATACATGACTAGCTTACTATCATTCATTCCTACAACAAGTTATTATCTTTTAAATCTTTGGTTGTTACCCCACAACCTATATAACATGGCATTCTACTATGTCAGTGTGTGCATTCAGAAGATACAAATATTTGAATATATATAGGCCTCCAGCCTTTACCACATATAGTGGTATGCACTCAATAATATAATCCTATGATGTTATAAAAATAACTCTGGCTGAGGAAATTCTTACCTAAATTTCCTTTCAGCAATTATGCAAAATGAGTAATAAAAACTCATACCTGCACAATTGCCATTAATAAATTTTATACTACCTGAAAGTCTGATGGCAGTAGAAGCTTTCATTATTCTTTTCTCAAACTTATAACCAACACTTTATATCTTCGTTGCTTCCTTCCTTATGCAACAACATCACCAACAACACTTGCAAACATGCAAGCATTCATTCCTCTGGCTGACCCAACAAACCGCAATAGACTTGCTGCCACAGAAATTGCAGCAACTTCTTTAACCCTATAAAACTTTTCCTTGTTGATCCAAGAAGTCTAAAATTCTTCCCAAATTCATGAATCTTCTTGTCCTCTCATTGTAGTCACTATACATGACTATTTCTTCCCTGAGGACTTTCGACATAGTGCCCCTACCTCAGCAGGGTCTGTTGACCTCCCGGTCATAGGATATTTCGAAATGCTGAGTTAGATTGACTCTTCGGGCCTTTGCTAGACCCTTATTAATCTTACATAGGTCCCATTTCCTTATTTAGGCACAGGTCTTGACAGACCCATGGGATTATTCCTGCGTGCTTCAAAAACTCCAAGTTTTAGGCGCTAGCCCCTTTTCATTAGCCCTTTCCTTCATATGACTCTGGGCTACGACCTCATAGAAAACTGTGATTGCAGGTGTGGGCAAGAGTGGTTTTAGTCCAACCCTCTTTTTTCCTCGCAATTCACCTCCAGCTGCCATGCATCACTTTTTTATAACCGAGGTATAAATTGCAACCTGATCTCATATTTTTAACATCCGAGCAAGTTCTAACCCCACAATCCAGCTTGATCATCGATATCCAATCCCTTGGCGATGATCCGCAATCAACGCATGTTGTCTATTCTTTAACTTCCTCTGGAAAACTATCCAATCAATCACCTTTTTCCTTTCACACATGATCTTAGATCTCCATGATCTATCGACATGTAGCTCCCTTCCCAAATCAACGACTATGGTTGATTGCAACTCTCCGTCCCTCGGGAGTTTCAAATCTCAACTTTATGCTTTTCCCATATGGAAATATTCCGGAGTGGAATATCTAATGACACCTGTCCTCAAAAATCGGATGTTTCTGATGAAATCCGGCTCTCGGGCCTTTGAGGGTTCTCACATCTCCACACACACAAATCTCTGGAGTGAATTTCCACAGACTGACAGATCTTCTGCCACGCGTTCTCTCCAAATCAATGGCCCTGATTCTCTTCGAGACTTCGGCTCTTTCCGACCAAGACCATATCAATGGTCCTTCGACCTCCTCCTCGATCAAATATCGATATCTCCTTCTAGACTTCGACGCTTTCATCCTCTTCTTTCCTCCGGAGTTTCAGATCTGGCGCCACGCATCCACTTTCAGATCAATGACCAAGATTTACTTCGGTTGTTTCTCCTTCTCCTTGTCCACAAACTTCTGAAGTTGTGGATATTATGCCACCTGTCCTCCTTGATGATGGATAGTCCCAAATCACTTCGAGATTTTGACAAGTCCACTTCTCCTGCGCACACAAGGGTTAAGTCTCATGTGCTTACCTCCTGATCCAACGATCGTTGGTCCTTCGTGCTCAGACCTAACGGATGAGATTTGTTCCTCTCCTTTGTGCTTCCTTTGTTCTATTGGATGCTAATATAATGTTCCAGTCTCCTCCCAACAATCGATCTAATGGCTATTGGCACTCCTTCTCCTGAGCTTTTGACTTCTTCCACCTTGGAATATTTTGTCAATGTTCAAAGGTTTCATCCCTTGACCTTTCTCCTACGATTATGCCTCCTAGATCTTGTCTTTTCTCTCATAAGCATTATCCTTATGAGCTTTAGGACTTAGAATGATTCTGTCTCCCATGCATTCCTTGCATTATCTCTTCTGATATTTTCTATTTATTCAGTCTCCTAAGTGTCTCGGCCCTTTTGTTTCCTTTCAAAGGAAAACTTTGTGCCCTCCTGGAAACCTTATTCTCAAAGCACACCTGGATGAGAATTTTCTACAGAGTGTTCAACAGCTTTGTGAGTATATTCCTTTGATACTCTTCTCCTTGAATTCGAAAAAGAGTTCTCTCTATGCACACTTTCACCCACTTGATGCCCACCTAGTAGAGCCCTATAGAGTTTTCAGTGACTCTATCTCTCTCTGAACTCAACATAGAGTTCTTCCTATGCACTCCTTTCACTTCTTTTGATGAAGTTTCAACAATATCTCTCCTGATATTCTCTGTGGTTAACTTACCACTCTCAACACACTCATTGCAGACAATGTGTACTCCTTCCACTCAAAAAATCAAAGAAGAGAAACAATTGAAACTTATTCAATACTTCACCAGTTTATGCATTCAAACCAATCTGATTTAAGAAAACGTTCAGATTTCATTTTATTTCCATGATCTTCTCTGCTCTGTAATCATTTTTGGGCACTAGCCCCTTTCTCTCAGTCCCCAATCCATGTAATCATGGGCCATGACCAAGTGCTAGATCACTAGGTTCTTACTCAGGCCTTCGACTTTAGAATATTTCAAAGCACCACACAACAATATCTCAGAGTTTTGGATTACCGAACTCATGAAGTAGGGTGGATAAAACATCCACGTCTACTCAACATCCGATGACTGAAACTTACTATGGAACCTCAAGTGTCTGAGTTCCGGGTCTTTGGGTCTTCGAGACTTCAGAGCTTCGAAGGATATCGCATCCACACATCCGACTGTTAATCTCCGAAAATTCCCAATCACCTTTGGTGACGTCATTACTTCACATCACTTAACATTTTCCAATTGTGGGGGCATGCAACGGTGGTTTGGAGCAACCCACCTTTCATCCCGCAATTCTTCTGATGCTGACACGTAACCCCTTAGTGAAACCGAGGTTTGGATTACGGGACCGCCTTAGAGAATTAACTCTTGTGCAACTTGGGTCCCCGTAATGCCTCCTCGCCGTCAATATTGATGTATCGTGATAAACGCCAGTGTGGGTCCTCCGACCTTTAACTACATTACGTAACCTCGGCCCCACTATCCATGCTCATACGGAAAGCCACATGGTAGAATACTAATAGCTGATACGTGGCCCATTCTGATGGGTGACATGTGTCTCATTCCAAATTCCATATCAACCTTCCATGGGTTCAAAACCCACTGACATGTGGCACACATCCCATGTGTCCACGTCCATCCAAGTAACATCATCATGACTCACTACTTGGGCTCTTCGGGAGCTTTCGCCCTGCATTAATGTGTTTGACCTTTTAACATTGGCTTGATCCAATGGTCGAGCTCTCCTCTCCAGATCTACGGTGTAGATCCACTTTGGAATATCGGGCTTCGACCCTTCTCTTTTTTTTGGCATTAGACTTCACTAAAGTCGTGAATTTCAAAGGGCTTCTAGGTTAACCCTTCTACACCTTCCCTAGATCTCGCGGTCGTAAAGGATTTCCCTTCCTTCAGAATAGATCCTACGGCACATGACAAACTCTCTTACTCTATGTATTTCCAAAGGAATTCACGGCTAACTGCCTCGCAACATTGCCAGATATGATGGTCATGAAGGATTCTCCTTCTCCCGAATAGATCCTAAGGTCCACATTACTCTGCGGTGTAACACCACTTTTTTCGTGGTTTTATGATACCGCTACTCTTCCTAAGCTTCATAACACGACCAAGGTAACTTCTTAGCACTCAGGAAGGTTCTGAGGTTCGAAATTGGTCCTCCAGACACAATTTCCTCTTGAAACCTTGGGTCTAATGACCACTTATCCAGCCCATCTAGGCTCAGCGTTGAAACCATTCTCTGAACTCGAATTTTTTCCATTCCGACAATAATTCTTTTCTGAAACGTTTTCTTCAACTACCACTAACATAGCCCATCCAGGCTTAGTGTTGAAACCATGGCTAAGATAACAATTTGTAACATCCTCAGCCTTCCAACAATACCGGGCAATGCCACTACTCAGCTCTGACTTAGCTGTGATACCAAACTGTAGCATCCTCGGCCCTCCACAGAGACCAAGTAATGCTACCACTGCAGAACATTCACATATAAATATATAACATGCATTTTAATGAATTAAAAATAATAATCACAGAGTTACTTCTACCATTCAGATTCAAACAAGATTAATAATAAATCCACATCCAATAGAACACATGATAACATTCAAGCATCACTAGCACAAACATGCATAATGTATAAATTAAGCACAAACTGATACTTATCTTTTAGCTAGAGTAAATCCACCAACTACATGCAGACCTTCCATGAACCTCCCAACCATAGACCACACTTCTCATCACGCTCAAAAGTGGGTCACCCCTAAGATGGGACTAAGCTCCACCTAGGGAAAGGGAATCCTAGACTAGGCTGAGGTTACATGAAACTACATAATGCAACCGAAAGGATTCTCTCCAGGAGCCTTCTTACGCCCACTACTCACGGACTCTCATTCCCAACATGCTTGTTCCACCCAGGAGTATACACCTTCACAAGAACAGTCCATCAGTTGCTTCACCTCCCTCTCTGGGTCTCGACAACAGGCCAGATCAAGAATTCTCAGAGATCTGTTTCTAGTGCTGGACTCTCTCTGGGAGAAAACCACTTCCCAACAAACTCTCTCATCTAGAGAGAGATGCTCATAGGCCTGACAACCTACCTATTCATCCATGGGAATGACAACCTGCTTCTTCAACTAGTTTCAACTCAATTCCCACAAGGTGAGGACAACAACCCCTGGTCAATACAACTCAGGAAATCAGAAGGCAGCAAGCCACACTCAGTCCAGGAACTGCGTAGCCACAACCACTAACAACTATGACACACACACGACACAGACACATACATAATTCTTAGGCTTCATCGAAAACACGGCTTAGTCCATGGGTTCAGGATGTGTGACCAGAGGACAAAACACAGAGGTCGAGTGCAGAGGCAAAAACGGTTCAGACACCCTCGATCCTAGAGAACTCAGGCCGAGGATGTCAGAATGAGAGAGCGACCCCCAACACAACTGACGCTTCAACTTTAACTACATGCTCCCATTTCGACACTTGTCTTCTTGGAGCCACATGTGTTCCACTTAGCACATGTTCCCTTTACAGGAACTTAGGACAACACTTAACCTGTCCACCTTAGCCTTCAGGAAATAATAATAAATTATTATCCCCTTTAGAGGTAATCCCCCTCGCTTAGCCCCTAGGCCCAAACACTTAGCCTCCTCCCTTACCCAACCTTGTGGAAGCTTATTCCCCCATCAATCTTTCTTCGTGGTTGGTATGCACACATCGATGCTTATATTTTACTAATTATCCACATAATTACATATACAAAATCAGGCTCCTAGCCTTTAACACCTAGGCTCTCCTGCCTAGTAACAAATAATCCCACCAACTTATCGAGACTCGACTCACCATCCTACAAAACATGTTTACAATTTATAAATACAACTGGGGCTCATCCTTGGGGATATTACATTAATCTTAAATCTTAGCGCAAGTTGCATACTATTGTATTCCCATTGTTTATATAGTAATGAGATGATGTCTTTTTCTATGATACTCAGTCCTTCAACACATTGTATATCTCTAATATGATGGAATACGTCCAGTAATAAATATATGTAAATTATGTTCTATTATGTGTTTGTTATGAATGAGTAACATCTATGTGTGTATAGTTTTAATTCTTAGTCCTTGTTAGATTATCATATGTGAATTACATGGATGAAATTCGCAGTACTATTAGTTATGTTTGATCGTCCATCGTGGACACACGACCTTATGGTCTCTGTGATCCTCTTTGCATATCAGGTGAGACCTTCCTTGATCTCGACTAAGGATTTATATGACGGTGCTTAGCGGGTTTTGTTAGACACACTCTAGAAGAACCATGGGTCTGAAACCCCCTAATGTTAAGAAGGTCAGTGTGCATGCAAGCATGTACTGAAACAATGACACTACCTAGCTCCAACAAATTGTTTCGTTGTGGGGACCTGAAGTCTTGGTGAGATTGATGGAGGAAAAGAGAAATGTGGTGGCATCTATCTAAGGAAGATATTCAAGACTGGATAGAAGTGAAGGAGGATGATTTTTCCCTATGAGAGATGAAAATATTACGGGTGAACGTGAAATAATGGAAAGGTAGATATCTTTACTCTAATCTACATAAACTCTTTTTCACATAATTTCCATGTTTGCTACATGAATGGTTAAAAACACAAGAAAAATTTAATTCAACGGTGTTACCATCAGAGCCTATAGTATGGGATCAAGAAAAGATTGAAATTATAAAGGCATTGGATAAAACGTGGACTCGGGCCATTGATTTCTGGTTTTCCAAAATAAAGGAAGGCTACATTATTGAGTTTCCTATAAAAAGTGGTGATTCTTTCAATGAGGATGAAAGAAAGTTTGAAAAAGGTCCAAGAAAGAAGATGTTAGAATAGATCCCTCTTTGGATCAAGATGTTATTCATAGAAAAAAGGATGATTCACATGAAGCTTCATAAGATGGATGAGTAAACACCCTAGCACTGGTGGGGGTTTCTGGAAAAGGTGGGGGGAAAAGAACCAGAGTATGGATCTAGTGTGGAGGATCTAAGAAGTTGTTGAGATGAGGTGAGGAATGAAATCAACCCATAAGAGAAGAGGAGAAAAATATCTAAAAGATATGAAAGAAGATTTGAGCTGAGGGATAAAGTTAAGCAGAATAATAGAGAAGATTTACCCGAGGGTGTGCAATGAGGTGTCACACCCAAAATGAAGAGGAAGCTCACACCATACAATGGTGTGGGAGAGGATGTTGTGTCAGCATGGAGCATAGGTGAGGACATGCCTTTGAAGAGGCTTGGAATCGAAGATACTAGTAGTGACAATAGTGGTAGCGAGGGCCTAGGTGTCGAAGTCTGTACCCTTTGGATGTTTCGGTATCCTGCAACCTTGAAAAGGGGAGGAGCACAAATGTGTGGTTCATGGGTGAAAATTTGTAGTGTGCCAATGGAATCACAAGAGGAAGCATCACACAGTTACGTGCTGACATGAAGATAAGTGGTCGCGTAGTATAGTGGGGCACCATTCAGATAGGATTTTGGATGTCAGTGTAGTGGTGGTATGTTGAACAGCCCAGTGAGAAATGCGCATAGAAGTCACGTGCTGAGAAAATAAATCGAGTCTACGCAAAGTGGCAGTGCACAGATCAGACCGAGAGATGAATGACCCGGTGACAATGTGTGGATCGACCCATAGGAAAGAGAATACGTTGGTGGTGCGCAATCAGATCAGGAGGATAATGTGTAGAATGTGGATGCACCAGACATGAAGGAATATGGAGGCTCCCCTAGTGGTGGGGGAGACAAAATGATAATGTTAGATTGTCTTGCATGACTACAACTAGATGGCTCTTTGGGTCCCCTCACAAGAAGTTTTAGGAGAATATGGTCTTACCCCCCCCTTTGTTCCACCCCCCTTGTGAATTTTTAATCAAGAAGAAAACACAACATATAGTGAAGAGGTTGAAGTTGAAGAATGAGAAGAAGAGGAAACAAGTGATGACATAAGTGAAGAAGAAGGTGAAGTCAACAATACTTTACCCTAAGAAATAGTGGTGTGAAAGGATCCAGACGATAACAGTTAGAAGAGTGGAATTAACTTTGGTTCCAAGATGACCAATAAATATAGTATTCTAAGATTCCCCGTGTTCAATGGAACAAGTAAGGATGATGTCGAGAAACACTAGTTCACCTGCGAAGAAATTTGGTATGTAAAGAGATTTACAGACGAGGCAACTAAGTCTGTGCAATTAAGATACATTCAGGGATTGGTCCCTTGCATGATGCATGAAATATAAGGCTACTATACCAATGAGACAGGTGAGGTCCTAGATAATTCAAATAAGACCTTCTTTGGTAATTTCATAAGTCGAAGTCAGAGTCCCAATGCATTACAGAAATCAAGGAAATCAAGCAGAAAAAAGGAGAGACCGTTTGGGACTATGAATAATAGTTCAAAATCTTGTTGGATAGGCTGAAGTTCTATATCTAGGATGTGAATTACAAAGAATGATCCATTGTATGGTTTCTCCCCCATATTCAAGTCCCTCTCACCCAACAAAGGGTGATGACTCAGATCGAGGTAGTCGAGATCGTGATGCGCTTGGAAGCAACCCCTGAAGGTGTAGAAACATCGTCCAGGTTGGTGAAAGTTTAGTCACAATTTTCCAAACTAAGAATATAGTTGCAATATATGGCCAAGCATAAAGTCATGCATGAACATGTGTGGTGCACTACGTACTTCTCAAAAGGGCATCGACGAGATGAGTGCTCGATCCTTCCAAATTATGCGACAATGGGTGCGTTGAGCCCATTTCCATCTAGAAATTCAGAATGGTGTGATATATGCAGACATTGGGGCCATGTGCCACCCCTTTTCCCCACCTTACAGAAGTACCAAGAAACAAATCACACCCCCTTCTGTGAATTCTTCAAGTTTGTCGGCCACGATATCAGTAGTTCCTACTCCCTCCAAATGATGTAAAGTAATACCCGGGATGCATTCTGAGTACAAGAGAAATACAAGGGTGGTGAGTGTGGGGAATGACAACAAAGGTAGATATAAAGGAGGACCTTGAGGTGGGTACAGACATGGTCATGGACGAGGATATGGTGGAGGAGGAGGATGACCCCCCACATGATTCAATTGCAGCAGTGAGATTGGTCATGTCTCACACTTTTGCACTAAGTCAGACATTCTCTATGCATACTATTATAGTCCCAAACATGTAACCGATGATTTTCTAGACTTGCTGAAAATTTTAGAGGAAAAGAAGGGTAACTGTAACATGGTACACGTTGAGTCGCGCAAAAACTAGAAGAAGAAGGGAGAAGTGAATATTCGAGTAGTAACCCATGGAGGGGCAAAGACAGAGAAAACTTTGAGCATGGAGAAGGTTTAGGTCAACAAGAAGAAGGAAAGATCAGGAAGACCCC
>ML779114.1:74996-102181 GCA_009831015.1 Picea engelmannii | reverse complement strand
AAAAGAAAAAGTTTTTGTGCGATGCACAACAAGCCTTGGAGGAAGAACGAGCACGCGAAAAGATATAATGCACAACACAGAGGTATCTTGGTATCTTGAAGAGGCAGAGGTCCAAGAGGAAGTTCATAGGGTGACGCAGAGTTTTCTATAAGAAGCATGGATCCATGAAGAAGTATAATGGGTGAAACAAAGGTCGTTGGAGGAAGCACTAGCATTCAAAAAATTACAACATGCAACATAGAGATATTTGGAGGAAGCTCACGTGTGAAAATAAATCAAATGTGGAACCCAAATATCAATAGAAGAAGCACGCATATAGACTATGCTACAACATGCTAAGTAGGAAGTGCATGAATGATTCCAAGAAGAGATGCAATGCACAGTGCACCCAGAATCCTTACGTGACCTCAATTGCATGGCATAAGAAGAAGATCAATCTAATACTTTCTTGCACTATTGTTTGCATTTTCTAAGAGATCCAAAAGTTGTGAGTAAGTTGACTCAGATGTTAACTACTTGCATGAAAGAACAAGGAGAGGAGACCACCATTGCAACTCCACTACTAGAAAGGGATGTCTGCCAGTTCATCAAGAAAAAGTGCACTAGAGGAGAGTTTAATATGAAAACATAGTTGGGTGGATATGATATGGATAGGGTCATGTTGGATATAGGATCCGACGTAAACATTTTACCCAAGAAATCGTGGGAACTGGTGGCGAAACCAAATTTGGTCTAGACACCCATTCAACTTTGATTATCTAACTGATATAAGATCTTCCCCATCAGCCAGTTGGAGAAGGTTGAGGTGAATATAGAAGGAGTAAAAACAATGGTGGACTTCGAAGTCATTGAAATCATGAATGAATCTAATCCCTACCCTACATTACTAGGAATCGACTAGGATTTTAATAACAATACGATGTTGAATTTGAAAAAGCACAAAATTTCATTTGATACTAACACCCTACACATGGTCATGCCACTAGATATATACGAATGCCACTACTACAATGATCCTATCAATGAGGAAGCACATAGCTCGACAATTGAAAATATTTACAAGGTCACGGGGTGTAGGGAGGACTACGTCAACCCCACCACATATGGAGAATTAAGTTGGAGTAGTGTTAAGTCATATGACATGGATTTTGAAGATGCCTTGGATAAATGGCATAATAATATATATGAATTCTCAGCAAGGAGGTGCGCCTGAATAACAAAGGTAGTGTGATGGATAGGGTTGGAACTTTCCAATGCCCCATGATTTGATGGTACTAGACCAGTTGACACATTCCAGGTCCAAATGGAGAAGAATGTTCCTGCAGAGCAGACACTCAAGGCCATGGATGTCAGGGTTCATCGAAACCTGACACAGTGATGGGTGACTCATTTCCCTAATATTCAGAACTGAGAGAAGGTAACCAATTTCATACAAGTGCACTTCTATCCCATCGCCAAATTTCAACTGGAAAATTGATACAAGGGGACTAAGGATCCTTAGGAACACATATTATTTTGCGAACGGTGTTGGTTTTATAAGAACATCCCTCAATCCCAATGGGTCCATTAGTTTTTCCATACCATGGATATGGTCCCTCGAAACTAGTACATCTAGGAAGAACTTCAGAGGAAAACATGTGAGTGGACCCATATGAATTTCCAGTTCATTTCTACATTCTAGTTCACTTCAGATGCTCCAGTTCTCAGCGATGATATGCTCTTCCTACAACTTTTTCCTATTGATTATGAAGTAGCTAGCTCAAGGAGGATCCAGGTGATAATGGTGGGGGACTCTTGGAACTCAAATTTTTGGGTCCATTTTTGTACATGCACACAAACATAAGTTGTGCATGCTCATCCAAGAGTTCAACAAGATCTTAAGGATATGCGTTAAATAATTCCATAATGCATGCATCAGACCAGGTTTTTTTTAAGAAACACGCCAATTATAATGGTGGTCAAGGGTGCACCAGTCCAAGTTTTGTCAGTTGAGAGCGTCAGTCTTAGTTTTTTCAGCTGCACCAGAAATCAAGAAGATGCTTGTTTGAAGAAAGAAATGAATCACTGGGAAATCTCTTTGAATTATTTCTACCAGGAGTAGATGAAGGAGTGGGGTGGTCGGAAGATGAGCTAGCCAAAAATTTAAGATTTCCCCTGATGTAGATAACCTACACGGAGCCTGGGAGGGTACCAGAAGAGTGCGAGGCAGTTAGATCAAACGAGCGAGTAGAGTAGAATAGTGAAGGACAACACTTTTGATGCAGGAGAATCATAAAAAGCCAAAGCCAAAGCACGGGCCTAGCCAAAGGAACAGTTGGACGCACAGATGGGAAAAAGGAGCACGTTTTTATGAAAACGTTTTAAATTTTGAAATTTGAAGAATTAATGTAATATCTAGGAAAAAGCGTACTTACATTTATGTCTTGGAGATATGAATGGATCTGGAGAGATTACTCTCATCTGCCAGAAGTATTAGGCATTTAAATCTGTTAATGTAAAGTAGGTAGGTATGAATGTTAGATTAGACAGTTTAGAAGCATAGGAGGGAAAACGGATATAGACACCCTCACCCTTGTATCATTGTAACTTTTGATGATCATTCAGAATTCATAAGCTGTAGAGCTGAAGCAGAGAGTTGTAGAGAAGAACCCATGTATAGGAGCACTTGAGTTAATATATGAATCTTTGACTCAACTTTCATGGTGTTATGATGCTTACTGTTTACATTTGTTGAATGGTATGTTTACAGTTGATTTTTCTCTCTGTTATTCATTTGTTTTCAATGTTGTGTTATGTGTATGATTTCATGTTGAGTGTATGAAGTCTGAGAGAGGAGAAGAATGAGTTTCAATTGTTTCTCTTCCTAAGAATTCCTGCAAGGAGTGAAACGAACGTCCGCAAGGTGTGTGTTGATGAGGGCATGAGTTTTATCTCAGAAAGCTCAGGAAAGATACCGTTGTTCTCATAACCAGCTAAAGTGCAGGTGAAGCACAGAGTCATGCAAGGTGTGCGCAGGACAATTGAAGCCTTGAATTTTATAAATCCAGAAGGAAGGTTGAAGGACCACTATTGCAAGGAGTGCACAGGGTCAGAGATCCAAATAACCAGAGGTTATTTCAAGGTTTTCTGCAAGGATTGTAAGCAAGGATCATTTTGGAAGATTGAGTTTATAAGTGAAATCTCAAGAGGGATTTAACACCTTTGAAGTATTTAAAGGGAGAAGGAGGTCGAAATCGTCTCATAGAAGCCAAGTCCAGGAGGGAGAACATCGATTCGTTTGGATAGGAGTCATTGAGGGGTGCACCTGGTGGCTAGAATTCTCTGTGGAGAACTCCCGAAGTCGCGAGGACCGTAGGATCCAGAGGAGCTACAAGGTGGTTAGGAGTTGGATGAATCCGCCACCCTGACATCAAGAATCAACATGGACCATTGATCATGGTCTGTCTAAGCTGTCAAATCATTTCAGAAATTTGGGACCCGTAAGTTTGGAGTGTAGTTCAAAACCCTTGGTCACTCAAACTCCCGGTTCACGAAAGGGATATCAGCAGTGGAATTTTGGAATTTCGATATTTCGAAGTTCGACATACCAAAAATTCTGATGACAAAGGATAAGGACCCTTGGCATTGAAACCCCCGAAGTCACGAACCGCGACGTGCCTTTAGTAAGAAACATCGACTTTTCAGCATTTTAGAAACCCTAATGACAAGGAGCTGGGACGCTTTGCACTGAAAAACCCGAAGTCACAAAACATGAAGTGTCATTGGATTGGAATTTCGACATTTCGGTTTTCCAGGGTCCGGGAAGTAGAGGAGACAAGTGATTTTTGGAACCAAGAGTTTCAAACTCCCGGTACGCAAAATATCGAAAAAGGGTCGCTATTTCGGAATTCAAAGAATCATAAGGCAAGAGGAACGATCGTTGGGTCATTCGCTCAATTCTCGAAAATCCAAATTTAGTGGCAACAGGTGGTGTGCGTTGGAGTGGTCAACCTTCACTGACAATTCACATTTCAGCATTTGTCAAGAGCTGTGGGATATATTGGGACTCTCCAACTCCCGAAACCCTAAGTCCTTTGGGGCTCAAAAAAAGGGTTTGATTAACCCTTGGCGTGGTTTTAGTGAAGATCCTGTGCGAATCTCAGGCCGAGGGCAGGGGGTTTGCATCAATGTGGTATCAGAGCTCAGAACAAATTCTTTGCTTTTTGTGTCAGAGAGAAAAGAGGAAAATTTTACAACAATGCTGGCAAGAAGAAGAGATAGGCCAATGCCTGATGCAGCAGTGGAAAGAGAAATGTGTGAGCTACGTGCCAAGCTTGATGCTATGGAGACTGCATAGAGGTGCACAGTTGATGTTGGGGATATTAGCGAGGTTGAAAGTGAAAATGAAGCTGGAAACGAAGGAGAAGAAGTTGCATTCAAATATGCTACAAATGAATTCCTATTCAGGGTTGTTGCGAGGATAGATGCCAGAGAAAAAATGGACATTCCAGTGTAAGAAGGAAACTTGGATGTTGAAGAACTTCTAGACTGGATTAGAGCTCTAGACAAATACTTCAACTATGAGGATGTCGAGGAAGATAAGAAAGTCAAACATGTTGTTACTAGACTTAAAGGGCATGCAACACTGTGGTGGGATGAACAGCAGGCTGACAGACGCTGCAAGGGCAAGCAGAAAATCAAAAGCTGGGATAGAATGGTTGCAAAGATGAAAGCCAAATTTATACCCAAGTATTATCAAATCACTCTATTTCAGAGGATGCATAATTTGAGATAGAAGTCGATGTCAGTGAAGGAATACACTGAAGAATTCTACAAGATAAACATCAGAGAAGGTCATCGAGAAATCGATGATGAAAAAGTTTCCAGGTACATGAATGGTCTGCGATATGACATTCAAGATGAGATGAGCATGATGACCATTCAGACTATGGAAGATGCTTATCAGATAGCTCTGAAAGCTGAAGAGAAGCTAAGTCGAAATCAAGGTCAAAGAAGCTGAGGTAGAAGTCAAGCCAGAGGAAAAACAATTGCCCAAGATAGGACTCAGAAACCTAAGGAAGAGGGAAAGAAACCTCAAACTCAACATGAAAGAGGAGGAAGCTCACAGGGAAGGGAATATGCTGATAGAAATACTTTTCCTCGAGCCAGAGGAAGAGGAAGAGGCTGAGGAGGTGAAGTGAAATGCTTCGTTTGTGGAAAAATTGGACATAAATCCTATGAGTGTCCAGATAAGAAGAAATATGGTGGTGAAACTCACATTGTCGAAGCTCAAGGATGGAATGTTGAGGCAAAATATGTTGAGGGCAGCAGATCCTTGATGATGAGGAAAGTTCTCTTGAAGCGAGAGAAGGAGGAAGAGAACCCAACCCAAAGAAACAGTTTGTTTCAGACTGCTTGCAAAACTAAGGATAGGGTATGCAAGGTCAAGGTGGACAGTGGTAGCACAGATAATCTTGTATCTACAGATATGGTAGAAAAGATGGAGCTAGAGATTGTTGTACATCCAAGCCCATACAGAGTTTCATGGATACAAAAAGGACATCAGGTAAATGTCACTAAATAATGTTTAGTTGAATTTAAAATAGGAGGATATAAAGATGAAATATTATGTGATGTCATTCCCATGGATGTTTGTCATCTATTGTTGGGTAGACCATGGCAATATGACATAAACATAGTTCATGATGGGAGAAAGAACACGTACACCCTGGAGAAAAATGGTAGGACTCACATGTTGCTGCCGATTAAGGATAAAGAAGTGAAAACAGAGACGAACAACACTGTACTTCTCATGAGTGGGAAGGAAATTCTTGATGAGGTTAAGAATAAGGAAGACACACAATTTATTGTGGTCAGGAAGCCCATAATTGTTTTGACCAGTACAAGGATAGATGATTTACCAAAAGAAATCCAAGAGTTGCTGGGAGAGTTTGTTGATATATTAGTGGACGAAGTACCTTGTTCGTTGCCACCTATCAGGAGTATAAGTCATCATATCAATATTATACCTAGATCCATCTTACCGAACAAAGCAATGTATAGGTTGACGCCGCAGGAAAATGAAGAAGTTAAGAGACAGGTCCAGGACTTTATGGACAAAGGATTGATTCGAGAAAGCTTGAGTCCATGCACTGTTCCAACAGTGCTCAGCCCAAAGAAAGATGCAAGATGGAGAATGTGTATAGACTCAAGGGCGATCAATAAGATTACCATCAGATACAAATTTCCATTACCAAGGATGGACGACTTGATGGATTGCTTGAGTGGAGCAAAGTTTTTTTCAAAGATTGATTTGAAAAGCGGATATCATCAAATTCGAATGAGAGAAGATGATGAATGGAAGACAAAATTCAAGACAAATGAGGGGCTATATGAATGGATTGTCATGCCATTTGTCTTAATGAATGTGCCCAGTACTTTCATGAGGTTGATGAACGAAGTCCTGAAGGATTTCATTGGAAAATTCATCATTGTATATCTTGATGATATATTAATCTTCAACAAGACAGAAGAAGAACACTTAAAGCATTAGTTGTAGTAATGAGGAGATTATAGCAAGAGAAATTGTTGATTAATATGAAGAAATCGTCATTTATGAGGACAAAACTCATTTATTTGGGTTTTGTTATCTCTGCAAATGAATTAAAAATGGATCCGGAAAAGATAAAGGTGATTAAGAATTGGCCATCGCCGAAGAGCGTGTTTGAAGTTCGAAGCTTCCATGGTTTGGCTAGCTTCTACAGGAAATTCATCCAAAATTTAAGTGGAATTAGTGCACCAATGACGGATACGGTGAAGAAAAGACATAAATCTTTTCACTGGACGGAGGAAGAAGAGAAGAGTTTCAATTTGCTGAAGAAGAATATCACTGAGCAACCAATTCTGGTTTTGCTAGATTTTAGCAAGACATTCCAGGTCAGGTGTGACGCGAGTGGATTTGCAATTGGAGTGATCTTGAACCAAGATGATAGGTTGGTCGCATACTTCAGCGAAAAACTGAATGAAGCGAAGGTTAAGTACTCCACGTATGACATGGAATTCTATGTCGTCATACAAGCATTGAAGAAATGGAGACACTATTTGGTTCCCAAGGAGTTTGTTTTGTACAACGATAATCACACTTTGCAATTCGTGACTCGACAGGAGAAGTTGAACCAAAAACATGCTAAATGGGTTGAATTCATGCAAAATTTTACTTTTGTGATTAAGCATATTTTTGGAACTGCTAACAAAGTTGTTGATGCTTTGAGCAGGAAATGTTTGCTTATACAGGAATTCAGAGTCAAGACTTTAGGTTTTGATAACCTCAAATAAATGTACAGGGATGACCCATATTTTATAGAGGCATATGAGGCATCTAAGAATCCAATTCTCAGGGACAGAAGACAATGGATTGAATATATGATCCAGGATGGATTATTGTTCAGGGAAAATCAGCTATGTATTTCAAAATGCTCCATGAGGGAGAATTTGCTGAAGGAAAAACATAGTGGAGGATTGGCCGAACACTTCGGTCATGAAAAGACATTCTCAAAGTTGAATGGCTCATATTTTTGGCTAGGGATGAGGATAGATGTTAAGAAATTTGTGGACAGGTGCATAATTTGTCAGCACACAAAGGGAAAAAGGAAGAACACAGGGTTATACCAACCATTACCCATACCTAAAAGGTTGTGGGACGTAGTGAGCATAGATTTTGTATTAGGACTTCCAAGGACACAGAGGGGATATGATTCAATCTTTGTGGTATTCAACAGATTTTAAAAAATGGCACATTTCATACCATGCTAGAAAACTAGTGACGCAACTCAAATTGCGAACCTGTTTTTCAAGGAAGTCGTCAGACTTCACAACTTGCCAAAGAGTATCGTGTCTGATCGAGATACCAAGTTGTTAGCGATATTTCTTGCTAAGGGGCTGAATTGCAAAAGAGTGGGTCAAAACCCACTTATCCTAAGTTTTGCGTGCAAGCGCATCTTCACTAAACATGGGTCACTTTTGGATGGTTGGATTTTGCGCGCCTAGATCGACGGTGCACGGCAAATTCTGGACCCCCCTTGCCTTTCGATCTTTAAAAAGGGGGGGGTCCGGAATCGGGGGCGCACCTCTCCAACGGCCCAGATGAGTGCGCCCGAATCAACGGCGATGAGGACCATTCCGGACACCCCCCGCCTTTCTACCTTTAAGCGGGGGGGGGGGTCCGGAATCGTGGATGCAGTTTTTCGACGGCTATGATCGAGGAGCCCAGATCAACGGTTCAGGCGCGGCCCCAACTTTCTCAGTTACCCTGTATTTAACCCCGTGTGGGCCCTTCTCCCGTCGCGACACCCTCCTTTCCACCTCTCCCTTGCTGCCGTGTGTCATCCATCCGCCTCCCCATCTTTGCCCAGGTGGCCCATCCTCCGTCTCACTATCCACTCACCACTTGCCGCGTGTCCCGCTCCTTTTCCACGTCAGCCTCTCGCCAAAGAGCGAGTCCACTGCCCCTCGTCTTCCTCCTCTTCCGCCTGTTTTATTCCACCATGTGTCCTCCTTTGTCACTTTTCCCGCGCCACGCCATGCTCTTCCCTTCACGACCTTGTAATCTGACGCCATCACTCCTATCATTCGCCCCTTTCTCCATGTGGGTCTTCCATGCCTATCCCTCAAGATATTCAGTTATTTCAGGTGGCAATGTGAGGGGTCTTCCATATCCCGAAGTGCTGAGTTGGCCGGGCCATTCTCGATCCCAAGAAACAGTTATTGAAGCGGTTGGTGGTGGTTAGACATCGTCTCCACCATAATGGGAAAGTCCTGCATTGGATTAAAGGCACATCGATTCACCGAATAAACTGTCAGAAGATCGATCGCGTCTGCCATAAGTTGCACGACCATTCAGAGATTACAGCCCTGTATTGTCATAAGCCATGCAGACGCAAAGTCCTCAATGCAATTTCTTGGTTCCGCTGCTGTTGTTGTTTTGAGTATATGTAGGCATTTTTGCCATTTTGGTATCTATCGATGGTAGAGCGAAGCTCCCGACTGTAAAGTTTCAGTGAAAATTTTGTTTTCCTGGTTATTCCTCTGTGTTTGAGACTTCTTGGTTTATAACAAACAGTTCTCCTTTTTCCACCTTTGTTTCATCTTATGCTAGAGAATCCACAGTCGAAGGATTCGCGTGGATTTAACAACCTTGTTATGATAAAGGATTTGTTGTGACATTGTTGTGCCCTCTGGTGTTATGTGTTTGAATATAAGAAGATCTTGTGTTTGAATGCTTTCTTCTTCAGTCGGTTGTGAACCTGATGTTTATGACAGACCCTTGCACTCTTCTCATGAAGTCTTCCCCCTACTCACCCTTTATTGTGACTCACTGTTTGAAGTTTATCAAGACCTCACTCGTTCATGCATGCCTGGTCTAGTATCTGAGTTGACACGATACTGTTTTGAGTTCTCCCCATCTGATCACCCCCTTTCAAACAAAGCGTGACATTAAAACTGATGGGCGTCGGGCTCTGCTCCTGCTAGCAGTCTAGGAGTGACTTCCGGCTCCAACATTTCTGGTGCCGTTGCCGGGGACGAAGTTGAATATTTTCTTCGGGATTGAACGACAAAGATCAACTGATTCTGAACGTGCATCAGATATCAGAATTTGAAGATTGCTACTATGCACCTGGCGATTCCACTGTGACGACTCCGCTGGGAAGAACCTGCTCTATCAACTGTGGCTTCGAGAGGCAGACACACGAGGTCTAATCCACATTTGCCTTTAGCTACACCAGAAGCCGACGCGGAAGCAGTGCGCAGAAAGGGAAAGAGAGCTGCAAAAGAAGTTTCTGTCACTGAAACAGGTAATACGCCCTCCCCTTCTGTGAGAACTCCATTTTTAGATTCTCAGCTTCCTAGTCGTCCTTCCTCTGAAGTTTCCCATTTTCTGAATTTCGGGAGTGTTCCTGCTGAGTTTTCTCCTCCTGGTTTGGTAAAGGAGAGAGAAAGCCTTGTCACTCCCCCTTCTCTAGAGGTCTTGCCTCATCACAGACCTCAGCCTTCTGAAGGTTTTACCACCCCTCCTTTTGTTGCTACTGCTGCACAGAGAGAAACGTCTGCACACTCAGGTCCCTTGCCTTTCTCTCTGTTTTCTTCGTTGTCTCCTCCAAGGATCTATGTTCTGACCTCACCCATTCGTACTCCTTCTCCTCCGAGTTCTCCCCTACATTACATCCCTATGGCTGGTGTTAATCCCCCTCCGAATAGAATGGATGCCATAGTGGCTGCCAGATATGCTCCTTTGATTCTACCCCAACCTCTGAACCCTCTCCCTGCTGGATACTATTTGAAGTACATGCCCAAGTTCAGTGGGGAGGGAGACATAACTTCTGAAGAGAACCTAGCTGCCTTTTACAACTATGCCGATAACTTGAATATCAAGAGTGAAGATGTCTGGATGAGAGTCTTTGTCCAGAGCCTAGATGGAGAAGTAAGGAAATGGTTCCGGGGACTGGCCCCCGGATCTATTGCTGGCATTGAAGCCTTGGATAACGTTTTCCTGAGGCAGTGGGGAGACAGAAAAGATTATATGTATTATATGACAGAGTTTGGGTCTCTGAGGAATATGGAAGGAGAGTCTGTCTCAAACTTTTCCAAAAGGTTTAATAAGATGTACAACAAGATTCCTGCAGAGATTAAACCCTCAGAAGCCTCTGCTCAAATTTCCTATGCTAGTGCATTTGACCCTAATTTATGTCTCGTGTTAAGAGAAAGAAGAGCCACCTCTTTGGCTCAGATGCAAGATGCAGCTATAGAGGTGGAATCCAACATAATGGCAGCTGACAGACTAAGAAGCCAGGCCGACACAGACAGAAGAAAGGATAAGTCGGAAGCTTCAACTTCCGGCACATCACTACCTCACTCTCAAGTAAATGAGCTGACCCGAGTTATGAACCTCCTTAAGGAAGAGGTGGAGAGATTGAAGGTGGAAAGGAAACAAATGTATAAGGGCCCTCAGACCACTGAGAATAGAGGAGGTTTCAGAAGAACAAATAATTTTTCTCCTCCAATCATGCACAGAGAGAAGGAAAGAGACAGAGATGACCAAAAAATTCAGGCTCCCTTCCAGAACAATTTCGTGGCTGATGAAGAAGAAGGAGAAGCAGATGAGCCTGAGTCTAAAATCCATTCTCTAGAAGTCACTCCTCATTTCCCTCATCTGACCCAATCAGCATATGAAGAGTCTCTCATGGATGGTCAGCTGAACGAATTAAGCAAAGGAGACAAAGCTGGTGGTGGTCGAGGAAGATACAATCTGAGGTCTGACAAAAGAGCAGCAGCACCTGATGTTCCTGAGTCATCCACCAGAACAGAGAAACCGGCTAATGAAGTAGCAGACAGAGGTAAGAAGACTCAACCCCTCTCCCCTATTGTCCATAATCATGTTCCTGAAATTAGAGAAATCCCAAAGCCTATGTCTTCTTTCAATTTCGAACATGAAATTCAAAAAGTAAGAATTCTTGTGCCACTTGCTGATCTTATTAAACACGGGGAATTCAAAAAACGCTTCTCTGAGCTATTAAATTCCGAAGCCTCATATCCCCTCACAGAATCTATAAACCTCCAATATGAAAGGCCTGCAGTTGTCCTAGGTCCCATGGTAGAAGATAGAGATGATTCATCCCCTCCCTTCTACACATCCCTGAATATACATGACAAGGTACTGCATAATTTCCTTATGGATTCAGGGGCCTCCCACAACCTCATGCCTAAAGTTGTCATGGAAGAATTAGGTCTGGAAGTCACCCGAGCCTATCATGACCTCTATTCTTTCGACTCCAGGAGGGTGCAGTGCTTGGGAGTCATCAAGGACCTAGTAGTCTCCCTGTTCCAGCTACCCATGAAGAGCATGGTCATGGATATTGTGGTAGCTGATGTCCCCCCTAAGTTTGGCATGTTGTTGTCAAGATCCTGGATAAAGAGACTGGGGGTAACCTTGCAGATGGATCTCACATACTCCACCGTTCCGGTCTTTGGGGGGTAACATAGAAGATTATACAGAGAAGCCCAGCTAGCCTACATTGTCAGTGACGAGGCCAACCCTACCAATCATCCTATCTATGCCTTGGACACCGATTTAGGCTCTAGTTTGCTACAGCTCACCCACACCCCTGAAGCTTCCCTGCAGATTAGAAAGTAGCCCATCCTCAATCAGGAGGCCTCCCCTCCAACTTCCTCTGTTTGGAATATGTTCTTTGATGGAGCTTCCTCCAGTATGGGTGCAGGCGCCGGAGTGATATTCATATCACCCTGTCAACAGAACATATCTCTGTCATACAAGCTGGAATTCGAAGTCACCAATAATGTGGCAGAGTATGAAGCTCTGGTTCTGGGATTAAGAGCTGCAAAAGAAATGGAAATCAAGGAGGTGGTTGCGTTTGGTGATGCAGAGCTAATTGTCCAGCAGGTAAAAAATGTTTATCAGACTAAGAATCCTCGGCTCAGGAATTACAGGAACGAGGTATGGGATCTTGTTGAGGATTCCTTCCTGGCCTTTAACATTTCCTACATTCCAAGGGAGGAAAATGCCTCGACCAACTGTTTAGCTTTCACAGATAGTGTGCTTGAAGTGCCCACGCTGCCCACTACCAGGTCCGATGTGGAAATAAAATATAGACCTTCTATACCAGACAATGTCAAACATTGGAGGGTGTTTGAAGATGATCAAGAAATTGAGAAATTTCTCTAGTCCATTGATGACTTTTCCACAATGCATATAGATAAGGATCCTGAAGAGGAAGATGACTATCACCCTGGGGAATTTGTGAATAGAATTGTTGATCACCAGATCATTCAGCTACCGAGCAATCACATTCTGAGGGGACTGATCCCACTAGAAAGATTGTTCGACGAGAATGACGTAGCAGTGAAGGGTAAGGTTTCAGGTGATGATGATGACACAGATGAATGCAATATCGACACACCTGAGGAGCCAAAGTTTGTCAAGCTGTCAAAGAGTCTGACTGGGGAGCAGAGGGATGAATATACTAAGTTGCTGAGGCAGTTTTCTGATGTGTTTGCATGGACCTACAAAGACCTCAAAACGTATGATACATCAGTCATCGAGCACAAGATCCCGTTGAAATAGGATGCTAAGCCATTTAAGCAGAAGCTGAGACAGATAAACCCCATGCTGCTACCTGTCATGGAGAAAGAAGTGAAGAAGCTGTTGGATGCCCAGATCATCGTCCCCTTGAGATACTCTGAATGGGTGGCCAATTTGGTCCCAGTGAGAAAGAAAAGCGGGGAAATCAGACTCTGCGTCGATTTCAGGAACCTGAACAGAAGCTCCAGAAAGGACAATTATCCCCTGCCTAACATGGAACACATTCTTCAGAGGGTAACTAGTGCATCAAGGATATCCATGATCGATGGTTTCTCTGGATACAATCAGATATCAGTCATGCCTGAAGACAGAGAGAAAACAACATTCACCACTCCTTGGGGCACATTCATGTATGCCAAAATGCCCTTTGGGTTGATGAATGCAGGAGCAATGTTTCAGCGAGCCATGGACATAGCCTTCGTTGGGGAGAAGGACCAGTTTGTGGTGATATATTTGGATGACATCACAGTCTTCTCCAAGACTGACAGAGAGCATTGCTGCCACTTGAAGAGGGTTTTCCTAAAGTGTCGAAGGTATGGCCTATCTTTAAACCCTAAGAAATCATTGTTTGCTATGAAAGAGGGGAAACTGTTAGGTCATATAGTGTCAGCAGAAGGAGTAAGAATTGACCCCAGTAGGGTGGAGGCTATTCAGGCCTTGTCTCTCCCCCGGTCTAAGAAGGAAGTTCAGGCATTTCTGGGGAAGATAAACTTTCTGAGGAGATTCGTCTCAAATTTTGCTGAGCTGGTGAAACACATCACAGCCATGCTCAAGAAGGGCCATGAAATAAAATGGACTGCTAAATCCAGGGAATCTTTTGCGCAGATAAAGATAGCATTGACTAAGGCTCCTGTGTTGATCAGTCCTGATTATTCTAAAGATTTCCTGATTTTCTCTTTTGCTTCCGACGATTCAGTAGTAGCAGTCTTATTGCAGAGAAACGATCAAGAGCGAGAACAGCCCATTGCCTTCTTCAGCAGGGCATTGAGGGATGCGGAACTCATATATGAGATCATGGAAAAGCAGGCCTATGCATTGGTGAAAGCCCTTAAAGCCTTCAGGATTTATGTTTTTCACTCCCGGGTCACTGCATATGTCCCTTCACCCTCTGTGAAGGACATTCTTATACAACCCGACATAGACGGAAGAAGGGGTAAATGGATAGCCAAGATCCTGGAGTTTGACCTGGAGATTAAGCCTACCAAGTTAATAAGGGGGCAAGGTTTGGCCAGGTTGTTGGCTGAATCCAATTTCAAAACTCTGGGGATTAACTGCGTCAATGAACAAGCTGAGTCATCCTGCAGTAATTCACAGATCACCATACCACTAGCAGGATGTCCCTGGTACAGGGATATCGTGTACTTTCTACAGGAATTGAAGCCCCCTGACGGATTGGGAAAGAGTAGAGCCAGAGCTTTGAATCTCAAAGAGGTCAAATATTGCCTCATTGACCGAGCCTTATACTGGAGAGACCCTTTGGGGATACTATTAAGATGTTTGGACCCGCTGCAAGCCCAGAAAGTAATATTTGATTTTCATAGCAGTCTCTGTGGAGGTCATCATTTTTGGAAGACCACAGCCCACAAAATCCTCCGGGCTGGGTATTACTGGCCTACTTTGTTTACTGATGTCTGCAGGGAAGTCAGGACTTGCATCAAATGCCAGAAATTCTCAGGCAAACAACAACTCAAATCTTTGCCATTAAAGCCTGTAGTAGTTTCTGCACCCTTTCAACAGTGGGGATTGGATTTCATCGGGGAGATTCATCCTCCCTCAAGTGGCCAGCATAGATGGATCCTCACTGCAACTGATTATTTCACCAAATGAATAGAGGTTTTCCCCACTAGAAGCACTTCTCACAAAGTAATCATCAGCCTCTTGGAGGACATCATAGCCATATTTGGTTGTCCAAGTAGAATTGTCACTGAAACGCCGCCCCCTTCAGGTCTGAGCCTCTGATCAAATTTTGTGAACAATTCGGGATTTCGCTAGTCCACTCCACTCCATACTATCCTCAGGGAAACGGACTGGCAGAGTCCTCCAATAAAATCCTGATCAAGCTTATAAAAAAGCTTCTGGAAGACAATCAGAAGGCTTGGGACTCAAAGCTCAAGTTTGCTCTCTGGGCCAATCGGGTGACAACCAAGAAGTCCCTGGGCCTCTCACCTTTCCAACTGGTTTATGGAATAGAGGTCGTTTTCCCCACTCATCTTGCCTTACCTGTGGCCAATATCCTCCAGGACTATGAAGGAGAGCCCAACCATGTGCTCAGAAGAATTCATCAGATGGTGGAGGTGCAGCAGATCAGAGAACAGGTCCTTGACAGATTTTACAATCATCAGCAGAAGACCAAGCAGGTTTTTGACAGGAAGAACAAGAAGAAGGAATTTGAGCAGGGTGATCTAGTGCTCAAATGGGATGCACCCAGGCAGGAAAAGGGCAAACACAGTAAGTTTGATGCCCTCTGGATCGGGCCTTTCAATATCCTTGAAGTATTTCCAAACAACACTTACCGGTTGCAGGGTCTGGAAGGCAATGAAGTTTTTAGCGGCCCAGTCAATGGGCATTTCTTGAAAAAATGTTTTCTATGAGCCGCAGTCGGCTCTTTTTGTTTTGTTTTGTTTTTCGTACATATTGTTTCTGTGTTCTATTTTTCGGACTAATAAATGACTCCATAGCCCAACAGCAAAGGCACTAAGTCTACAAAAGAGTTCTTAGAGCATCACAGGGATGACTCTATCCCCCATGGAGCCAAATGTTAGTGATATTTCTTGCGAAGGGGATGAATTGCAAAAGAGTGGGTCAAAACCCACTTATCCTAAGTTTTGCACGCAAGCGCATCTGCACTAAACATGGGTCACTTTTGGATGGTTGGATTTTGCACGCCTAGATCGATGGCGCACGGCAAATTCCGGACCCCCCTTGCCTTTCGATCTTTAAGCAGGGGGGGGGGGTTCGGAATTGGGGGCGCACCTCTCCAACGGCCCAGATGAGCGCGCTCGAATCAACGGCGATGAGGACCATTCCGGACCCCCCCCGCCTTTCTACCTTTNGGGGGGGGGGGGGGGGGGGGTGTCCGGAATCGTGGATGCAGTTTTCCGACGGCTATGATCGAGGAGCCCGGATCAACGGTTCAGGCGCGGCCTCGACTTTCTCAGTTACCCTGTCTTTAACCCTGTGTGGGCCCTTCTCCCGTCGCGACACCCTCCTTTCCACCTCTCCCTTGCTGCCGTGTGTCATCCATCCACCTCCCCATCTTCTCCCAGGTGGCCCATCCTCCGTCTCACTATCCACTCACCACTTGCCGCGTGTCCCGCTCCTTTTCCACGTCAGCCTCTCGCCAAAGAGCGAGTCCACTGCCCCTCGTCTTCCTCCTCTTCCGCCTGTTTTATTCCACCATGTGTCCTCCTTTGTCACTTTTCCCGCGCCACGCCATGCTCTTCCCTTCACGACCTTGTAATCCGACGCCATCACTCCTATCATTTTCCCCTTTCTCCGTGTGGGTCTTCCATGCCTGTCCCTCAAGATATTCAGTTATTTCAGGTGGCAATGTGAGGGGTCTTCCATATCCCGAAGTGTTGAGTTGGCCGGACCATTCTCGATCCCAAGAAGCAGTTATTGAAGCAGTTGGTGGTGGTTAGACATCGTCTCCGCCATAATGGGAAAGTCCTTCATTGGATTAAAGGCACGTCGATTCACCGAATAAACTGTCAGAAGATCGATCGTGTCTGCCATAAGTTGCACGACCATTCAGAGATTACAACCCCGTATTGTCAGAAGCCATGCAGACGCAAAGCCCTCAATGCAATTTCTTGGTTCCGCTACTGTTGTTGTTTTGAGTATATGTAGGCATTTTTTCCATTTTGGTATCTATCGATGGTAGAGTGAAGCTCCCGACTATAAAGTTTCAGTGAACATTCTGGTTTCCTGGTTATGCCTCTGTGTTTGAGACTTCTTGGTTTATAACAAACAGTCGAAGGATTTGCGTGGATTTAAAAACCTTGTTATGATAAAGGATTTGTTGTGACATTGTTGTGCCCTCTGGTGTTATGTGTTTGAATTTAAGAAGATCTTGTGTTTGAATGCTTTCTTCTTCAGTCGGTTGTGAACTTGATGTTTATGACAGACCCTTGCACTCTTCTCATGAAGTCTTCCCCCTACTCACCCTTTATTGCGACTCACTGTTTGAAGTTTATCAAGACCTCACTCGTTCATGCATGCCTGGTCTAGTATCTGAGTTGACACGATACTGTTCTGAGTTCTCCCCATCTGATCACCCCCTTTCAAACAAAGCGTGACATTAAAACTGATGGGCGTCGGGCTCTGCTCCTGCTAGCAGTCCAGGAGTGACTTCCGGCTCCAACACAAGTTCATAGGGAATTTCTGGAGGACCTTATGGAAGAAGTTGGGGACAATTTTGTCTTTTAGTTCAACATATCATCCTCAAACCAATGGAAAAACAGAAGTTGTGAACAAGAGCTTGGGATATTTTTTAAGAAGCTCAGTGACTGAACATCACAGTCAATGGGATCACATTCTTTCATAGGTGGAATTCACTTACAATGATTCACTTAATAGAATCATAGGGCAGAGTCCATTCCAGATTGTATATGGAATGCAGCCAAGAGGAGTTTCTGGATTGAAAGATTCAGAACAAAATGAATTCAAGAGTGCTAGTGAAGAGGACTTTGTAGAAGGAATGAAGGAGCTTCACAGCCAAATTAAGGAGCGATTGCAGAGTTCATGTCAAGAATACAAGCGGAGAGCAGATCAACACAGGCAAGAACTTCAATTTGAAGTTGGTTTTCTGATTATTTCTTATCTGAGGAAGGAAATGTTCGCAAAGGGAACGTATAATAAGATGAAGATGAAAAATATTGGATCGTGCAAGGTCATAAGGAAATTTGGGGAAAACGCATATGAGATTGAATTACCCGATGGGGTCGGAATTTCACTGGTATTCAATGTTGCGTATTTGTACCCTTACAGATCTGAAGAAGCAGGAGAAAAGGAGGAACATAAAGAGATTCAATGGACAAAACAAATGCCTGTAGTTGTAGAGCCACAGATGGAAAGCATAATTGACAAAAGGGTTAGCAAAAAGACCAGGAGAAAAGAGTATTTTGAATACTTGGTCAAATGGAAGGGACATCCAGTTGAAGATGCCAGTTGGGAGGATGAAGTAGTAATTCATAGGAATGGATAGACCATGCAAGAGCTCATGAATAGGAGTTCATGAAAAATTTCAAGTGAAGGAGTATGATGCAGGAGCATCATACAAAGCCAAAGTCGAAGCACATGCCTAGCCAAAGGAATATATGGACACACAGATGGGAAAAAGGAGCATGTTTTTATGAAAATGTTTTAAATTTTGAAATTTGAAGCATTAACATAATATCTAGGAAAAGGCATACTTACATTTATGTCTTCGAGATATGAACAAATCTGGAGATATTACTCTCATCTGCTGGAAGTATTAGTCATTTAATTCTGTTAATGTAAAGTAGGTAGGTATGAATGTTAGATTAGACAGTTTAGAAGCATAGGAAGGAAAACGGATATAGACACCCTCACCCTTGTATCATTGTAACTTTTGATGATCATTCAGAATTCATAAGCTGTAGAGATGAAATAGAGAGTTGTAGAGAAGAACCCATGTACAAGAGCACTTGAGTTAATATATGAAGCTTTGACACAACTTTCATGGTGTTATGATGCTTACTATTTACATTTGTTGAATGGTATGTTTACAGTTGATTTTTTTAGAATATAGAAGATGGTGTGCTCATTTTACCATTGACGATACCTTCGTCAACCAACCATAGGCCGAATCATCCCTCCGAGCACCTTAACCTTGACTGAGAATTCCTCTGGAAGCAAACCCTAGGCTAGATAGCCAAACAAAGGGTAGTGCATCTTTCCCTAAGGATAGCGCATCACATAAATCTGATTAGATAGTCGAAACCCTAGCCAAGAGATATTCAACCCAATACTGAAACTAGTTGCTGTTGCAGCAACACCTGCAAACCTCCTCCAAACCTGTGCACCAGACTGCAACTGCAGTGTGCACCAACTGGGAAACTGCAATTCTGAGATGATACAAATGAGAACGGGTGCCCTGTATTTATAGTGGTTCTACCAGTTTTATTGGGGACGACTTCTCTTTCTAGATAAGTGTTTGTTCAATATATTATTATTATTACTGGCCGACTTCTTGTCTTGGAGGCTAATAACCTAATATAAATGATCTTCTTGAGCTGACAAGGCTTCTAGGATTATTATCCAACTCATTAGGGTTTCTCTTATTTACCGGAGTCTTCTATTCTCATCAAGTTCACACGTGGATGTAAATACCTCCCACAACTACCATGATATTAACACTCCCTCCTAGCCAGAGAGGTATTTACAGGTAATGGACTTGAGCACAAAAACATACCATTTACCCGGTAGCATCAATATAGTCATCTATATTATTTCATAACTAGATCATGAGCATCACCATCACCATCAACTACATCATCTCTCGAAACCATACTTCATTTGAGTAATTTGATATGATGATGGATAAGTCACTCTCACCATAGAGTGATACAAGAGGCGTAAGAGCTCTGAATTGTTTTCTGTCTAGAAAATATCTGTTCATCATCCATCTGAATGATCATTATCTCCAATAAACTACTGATAGTCTTCAAGGAAATTAGAACAAGGATAGAACACACATGTGTATATGCATAGTAGTATATAACTACACTTCAGTGGTTTACTAGCACATCAAGTAACACACAAGTACTTGATCAGCAACATATGGTTGCGAACAGTGAAACATATTCACCACAATAGTCCTCATCTACTGTCATACAGTCTTCATAACAAACATTTGATAGCAACCTGCATAGAAACAATGTTATGATAAAAAGATGATTTGTCTGGGCCAATCTTTCAATCACTTTTGTGAGATCTGAAAGAATATCTGCCTCATGAACAGTGGAACATATCCACCACAGTAGTATATATCTACTGTCCATAACAATCATCTGATGCCATCCTACATAGAAAAATATTGTTAAAGATAAACTGAATCCTCTAGGAAGATCTTTCACTCACGTTTGTGAGATTTGAAAGAATGTCTTCCCTCATCAGCAATGGGCTATCTACCCTGTTCTTCACAAACAAGGAAGAAGGATTATTTTTTATTTCTAAGCCTGGACCATTTCTCACCCTGGGCCATTCTTCCTACACTAATTAAAGTGCACCCTGGATAGAATGTATAAAACCTAAGAAATGTTTGGACCATTCCTCACCCTGGGCCAGTCCTCCGACACTAAACAAAGTGTAACCTGGAGAGAATGAGTCTTCCCTAAGGAATGAATGTCCCTGATTGTTGAGCCTGGACTATTCCCCACCCTGGGCCATTCCTCCGACACTAAAAAAAGTGTAACCTGGAGAGAATGAGTCTGCCCTCAAGGAATAATTGTCCAAACCATTCCCCACCCCAAGCCATTATTCTGACACTAAACAAAGTGTAACCTGGAGAGAATGTATAACCCTCGAGAAATGCCTATCCTGCATCAACCTCCAAAACGGACCATTCTTCGAAACTGCTCACAACTGTGAACTTTGAAAGAATGACTACCCGGTGAGGCAAACCATTCTACTTGACCACTACTCAGAGTGACTACCAAGAAGAATGATTGTCCTAGACCACTCCCCATGTTAACCACAATGGAAAGTAGTTGTCTATGATACATCAACAATCAGTCTGTCTCCCATGTTAACTACAATGGGAAGTCACTGTTCATCAAAAATCTCAATCCACTTTCTGAACAGGAAAGCATCTGTCTAATCTAGACTATTTTCAAAGATAAATGCTCCCTCCTAACTGGAGAGTTATTTACATCCCAAAAATAAATGTTTTTCAAAAAAAATGTTTTTCAAAAAAAATGTTTTTTCGTACCTTCTCTTAGCTTGGAGAATCTTCTCGATCCCCATCTTTTCTCGGAAATATACGAACTTGATTCTGGATAGAAGTTTTGTTAGGATATTTGTTGTCTACTTAACAGTGGGAATATACTCAATCTTTACTTCTCCTTCCTGGACTTCATCATGGATAATGTAATGATTGATTTCAAATGTACTTTAGTCTGGAATACTGTGAAGGTTTCATGTAGATCTGAACGATAGAGTATATCATAGTTGGAAAACTAGGACATATCTATGTGGCACTTCTTCTGTCATCATGAGATCTGATATTCTGAGTAGTCATCTTGATGTTATAGGAAATTTTCACCATGCTTCTGCTGTGCACTGGAGGTTCTCCACCAAATTGTCTTCTTCTTATCTACATATAGGAGTTTCTTTCTGGTATGCCTCAAAGTCTTGAGATTTATCTTCATACACTTCTTTATTCAATTTCTCTGGAGAATATTATTTGCATTCATCTGATGTAGAACTCCAACTTATGGATGTTGCGGATGGTATAATGACTTATATAGAGATAAGTCTAGTGTACTGGAATAATCAATCATCATAGTCTTCTCCCTCCATCTGAGAGAACCTCTGGTTATGGATCTCGCAATGATTTCATTCATAAGTCTTCCGTACACTGTTCTTCATCACAACTTTCAGTTCTTCTGCTTGATTGCTTTCATATCAGGTTTGGTAATCTTATGATTATTGATGTAATGACTGGTTTTTCTGGCTTTTCTTTCTTTCTTGGAATCTTCATGTTCTTCTTCATGTTTTTCATTATCTCTTGGATTCATGGAGATTCCACTTCTTCCTTTCATCATAGGATC
Source organism: Picea engelmannii (assembly GCA_009831015.1). Classification (NCBI taxonomy): domain Eukaryota; kingdom Viridiplantae; phylum Streptophyta; class Pinopsida; order Pinales; family Pinaceae; genus Picea; species Picea engelmannii. The sequence continues at coordinate 80,254 of ML779114.1, read as the reverse complement.
ACGGATCTAGATGGACAACCAGGAATACTTTAAGGATTTTCTTAGAAGAGGTCTTCTTCTACGGTTGAGTTGAACACATATTGTTTTTCATGGATGCTACCATGGATATATACATTTCATCATATTCAATGGATCATAGGATTAGCTCCCTCCTAACCCTTGCTTTATGTAAGAGTGCATATAATCGGCTCCCTTCGTCTGATAGAGTCCATAGTTCCATCTGCATCCTTATTTTCTTATGCAATATATAATTGGCTCTTTTTGTCTAACAGAGTCCATGCTTCCATCTTAGTTGTCATCATAAGTCTTTCTCCAATTTCTCTTGATGTCTGACTTCTAAGTCTCTTCAAGATTGATTATGATTTTGGCTTATCTTGTAATAGCTTTCACATGATATATTTCATTATTTCATGTGTAATATCTAATGATAACTCTTTTCATCTTGTTTGTTCTTTCATAGGTATAGTTCTTATTGGAACACATTATCTTCCAAGAGATAGATATACAAGATATGTACAGATACGATGCAAACAAGATATGTACAAGAAATAAAAAGAGTGTTGTTACCTTTTAGTAGAAGAAGTCTCTTCCATTCTGCTTAGTCTTCTTTGTAGGTTCCTTTTCTTCGAAAATCGATGCTTTTTGTTTCTCCTTCCTTTTCTTTAGTTCGGGACATTGATTCCTGTAGTGACCGTACTTCTGACAGTTGAAGCATTGTATTTCTAAAATGTCGTTCTCTTGATTTGACTTCCTCCTTGAAACAAACTTCCTTTTGTTCCTGAAGTTCTTGAATCTTGTTGTGAAGGCTTGATCATCATTCTTCTTTTGGGTTTTCTCTTTTGCATTGATCCTTGATTCTTCTTGAGCACAGCAAGTCCAAAGTTCTTCAAATGTTGGGTACTCCTTCCTTGTGTTCATGCTTGCGGCAAATGCATCCCATGTCTTGGGAAGACCATTGAGTACTATGTTCACCAATTCCTTTTCTGAAGTGATCTCTTCAATAGCTTGTAGTTGATCTCTTAACTGGGAGATCCTTAAAAAGTATGATGTTATGCTGTCGCCATCATTCATCTTCATGTCACGGAGCTCATTCTTCATACTCATATCTTGTCCAATGTTTCTGACTGAGAAGAGAATTGTTAGGGCATTGTACATCTTCTTCGATGAGTCAAGATGGGAGATGTAGGGTATCAAGTGGTCTTTTATGGAATCCACTATGATACTCATGGAATTGATGTCAACATCTTTGAACTTCTCCATAGCTGCAACGTTCTGCGGTTCCTTCTCTTCTCCTTCTTTAAACTTTGGCTTCACGATCTTTCCTTTCAAAATATCCAACACTTTATTCTTAGCAAGGATGAGGTCAATCCTTGTCTTCCATTCTTTGAAGTTAGAGGCTTCATCTATTTTGTTCTCAGACTTCATAGAGTTCGTCATGGCTTGCTTGACTTGGTAAACCCTAGATTTGACCAAAAATCCAAACTTCATGTCTTGGCCTTCTGAGAATACCAAGAGATGTGCTGGGCTAGGGTGCACTGATCTATCCAGAGAATAGGTCAATCCATTCACTTAAGGTGCCTCAACAAGAGGTTTAGGGTTTCTTCAACTGCTTCTACTAGTAACCCTAGCTGTAGTGCTTTTGGAAACTGCTCATGCTAGTAACCCTAGCGGCAGTTCCTCAACAAGCTCAATATCTAGTGGCTATGTTTCCTTCCAGCGTTTTAGGCTGAATGAAGGGGTGTGGGCCCATAACTTGTTAGAATATAGAATATGGTGTGCTCATTTTACCATTGACGATACCTTCGTCACCTAACCATAGGCTGAAGCCTCCCTTCGAGCACCTTAACCTTGACTGAGAATTCCTCCAGAAGAAAACCCTAGGCTAGATAGCCAAACAAAGGGTAGTGCATATTTCCCTAAGGATAGCCCATCACAAAAAGTTGATCAGATAGTCCAAACCCTAGCCAAGAGATATTCAACCCAATATTGAAACTAGTTGTTGCTACAGCAGCACCTGCAACCCTCCTCCAAACTTGCGCACCAGACTGCAACTGCAGTGCGCACCAATTGGGAAACTACAATTATGAGATGCTACAAATGAGAAATAACACTCTGTTTTTATAGTGGTTCTGGCAATTTTGTTGGGGCCGACTTCTCCTTCTGGATAAGTGTCTGTTCAGTATATTATTATTATTTATGGCCAACTTCTTCTCTTGGAGGCTAATAACCTAATATAAATTATCTTCTTGAGCTGAAAATGCTTCTAGGGTTATTAGCCAACTCATTAGGGTTTCTCTTGCTTCCTGGAGTCTTCTATTCTTGTTAGGTTCACACGTGGAGGTAAATACCTCCCGCAACTACCATAATATTAACAGATTTGTCTCTCTGTTATGCATTTGTTTTCAATGTTGTGTTATGTTTATGATTTCATGTTGAGTGTATGAAGTCTGAGAGAGTAGAAGAATGAGTTTCAATTGTTTCTCTTCCTGAGAATTCCTGGAAGGAGTGCAGTGAACATCCGCAAGGTGTGCATTTATGAGGGCCTAAGTTTTATCTCGGAAATCTCAGAGGCATAATTCCAGGGGGAGCGATGGTCACAGGGAGAGTATGTTCAATTTATTTTTAGCATTACATCAGAGTGATATCCCTTGTTCAAAAGGGGAGAGATTATTCAGAGGAATTCAGATAGGGGGAGCAGCCCCAAGGAGAGTTCAAGCAAGGGGAGCAGCCCCAAGAGGAGAATGGCCCTTTTCCATTGATTTCAAAGGGGGACAGATAATCACATTGATGTGATTGATGTCTATTGATGGGAGAGATTGATGTGGACAGATAGTCACATTGACTATTGATGTAGAAAATTCCGTATCTACATGTTGACATCAATAATTGGTAATTGGTGTTGACATCAATGTTGGTATTGCCATCAATGCCAAAGGGGGAGATTGTTGTATCATGTTGTCATTGATGCCAATGGTTTGATTGATTGATGCCAAGTGATTGATTGATGTCAAAGGATTGATTGGTTGATGATTTATGTAATATAATATGTATTGTCCTTGATGAGAATGCATAGATGAAGATGGATCAATGAGTTGTCATTGATACATGATGAAGATGGATCAATGTGGTTCCATTGGTATATGATGCATTGTTGGAAAAATTTATAGATGACTCATTATTTTCTTATCATGATTGATAAGGTGCACAAATGGATGAACTCAAAAGTGGTCCCCTTATGGTGAAAGCCCTCCTGGGAAGACGCTTTGCAGATTGAGTTATCCTAGAAGAATGGTTGGAGGACCCATGCTCTCATTATTGTCTTATCATGATTGATAAGGTGTACAAATGGATGAACTCCAAAGTGGTGCCCTTATGGTGAAATCCCTCACGGGAAGACGCTTTACGGATTGAGTTATCCTAGAAGAAAGGTTGGAGGACCCATGCTTGTATGAGGAATAATGAGATGAAGATCAAGGAAATTGTTGGTGAAACTATCCTAGATGGATAGTGCTTGTCATGCCATTTCTGGTGGTGTGTGGAATGTCACATAACTCCTCCTGGTTTGAGAGTTATGGCCTTACGAAGATGAAGGACCCTCACATGAAGGCTTGAAGCCCCTAAAGTCAAAGAAGTCATAGTGACCTAAAAGAATAAATGATAAAATAAGGTGACAAAATCAAGAAGGAATATTTATGGAAAGTGGTTAACCCTAAAAATAAGGAAAATAGGTCAAGTGACCTAGAAATGGGTTAACATTATTTATTCAAGGTGGATTATTTAAATAATCAAGAGAAGTGAAAAAATCAAGAAATGATAAAGTAAGGTGACAAAATCAAGAAGGAATATTTATGGAAAGTGGTTAACCCTAAAAATAATGAAAATAGGTTAAGTAACCTAGAAATTAATTAAGTGACCTAAAGGATTAAAGTATAAATAAGATAGCAATGGTCTGTTGTAGATCATCTTTTTGTGGATCAATGAAGAGCTTCTTGTGGGAATATATTTTGGAGTATTGATGGAGAGTTTCTTGTGAGAGATTCTTCAACATTTTTGGTGTGGAACACTTGAGGATATTGAATATATATAGGTGAATGAGTTAACCAAGGATATCTAAGACGAAATTCTGAGGAAAGTGAAGAAAAGAAGGCCAAAATGCAAGGAAGGATAAATTCTTATGATGGTGCTTTCTAAGGTATGTTATTTACCAGTCATCTCACCATTTTTTCTATAACTTATTTTCTATACTGATTCAGATCCTAAAATTTCTATGAAAGTGATAAAACATATCCAAGTATCTGTGGTTAAAAATTCATCTTGTGGGTCGTTTAATTTTGGGAGTTACACTCCGTGGAAAATAGGGTTTGCGGCTAGTCCTGAAACTAGTCAAAATCAGGTGTTTCAGGTAAAAACGTCATAACTTATTCATAACAGATCAAAATTAAGTGAGACCAATTGTGTTGGTTATATTATAGTCTATAGTATGATTTGTAATAGTTTCATATCTATTCATCAAATATTTTGTGTGGAGAACGCTCTACAAGGTCGCTCTCTAGAATAAGCCATAATTTAGCAAGGTATGCCATTTTTTCTATAAATCATTTTCTGAGAGGTTCAAAGTAGTGCCACTTTGAGTAATTTCATAAAACACACTGAATAACATTGTGTATAAGTTTCATATCTTTATTCATTACAGGTACAAAGTTATGATTATTTCAAGCTAGGGTTGTTGACTAATCCAAAACTAGTCATGGTTGAGACAAACAGTTGATGAGTTGGCACATACATGAGGTGTATAGTTGATTATGTTGGTACATATTGATGATTCATTGTTGATGAGTAGTTGACACATGATTGGTATATACTTGGTACATGGTTGGATGCACTTGTTTATGGTACAGGTTGATTACAGGTTGTTTGGCACAGGTTGGTGCATGGTTGATGCTCTTGTTTATGGTACATATTGATATCTGTTGAGGATTGTTACCTCATCTCAATTGGTTCTAAGAATGCAAGCTGAGTCTTGCATATAGAGTTGGTTCTCTTGTAGAGTTTTGCTCTATTCAGTTGTTGCTGATAAACCCCAAGGATTGTAGTTCGTAATAAAAAGAAAATTGCACATACATCTTGTGTTCTTTGTGTTCATTGTGGTGATGACTTGTTGATGATATATTGTTGATATATGTTTCTGATATGTGCTCACATCTAACTGGTTATAAATGACAACAATGGGTAATGAATAAATGTTGAATGCTAATTGA
>ML779114.1:48608-69509 GCA_009831015.1 Picea engelmannii | reverse complement strand
ACATCTAACTGGTTATAAATGACAACAATGGGTAATGAATAAATGTTGAATTCTAATTGATGAGTTTTTGTGCAAGAGTGAAGTTTTGGGAAAAAGAGCCCCACACTCATTCACCCCCCCTCTAAGTGTGGTAGGTGTGTCCAACAATATTAACAGATTTGTCTCTCTGTTATGCATTTGTTTTCAATGATGTGTTATGTGTATGATTTCATGTTGAGTGTATGAAGTCCTAGAGAGTAGAATAATGAGTTTCAATTGTTTCTCTTCCTGAGAATTCCTGGAAGGAGTGCAACGAACATCCACAAGGTGTGCGTTGACAAGGGCCTGAGTTTTATCTCAGAAAGCTCAAGAGAGATACCGTTGTTCTCATAACCAACTGAAGTGCAGGTGAAACACAGATCCGTACAAGGTGTGTGCAGGTCAGTTGAAGTCTTGGATTTTATAAATCTAGAAGGAAGCTTGAAGGACCACTGTTGCAAGGAGTGCACAAGGTCAGAGATCCAAATAACTAGAGGTTATTTGATGGTTTTCCACAAGGAGTGCGAGAAGGGATCATTTTGGAAGCTTGAATTTATAAGTGAAAGCTCGGGAGGGATTTAACACCTTTGAAGTGTTCAAAGGGAGATGGAGGTCGAAATCGACTCATAGAAGCCAAGTCCAGGAGGGAGAACACCGAGTCATTTGGACAGGAGTCATTGAGGGGTGCACCTGTGGTCATAATTTTCTATGGAGAACTCGCGAAGTTGTGAGGACCGTAGGATCCAGAGGAGCTACAAGGTGGTTAGGAGTTGGATGAATCCGCCACCCTAACATCAAGAATCAACGTGGACCATTGATCGTGATCTGTGTGAGCCGTCAAATCATTTCGGGAATTCGGGACCCATAAGTTTGGAGTGTAGGTCAAAACCCTTGGTCGCTCAAACTCTTGGTTCGCGAAAGGGTTATCAGTAGTGGAATTTCGAAATTTCAGTATTTTGGAGTTCGGTATACCGTAAATTATGATGACAAAGGATTGGGACCCTTGGCATTGAAACCCCCGAAGTCATGAACCGTGACATGCCTTTAGTAAGAAACATCGACATTTCGACATTTCGAGGTTTGGCATTTCGGAAACCCTAATGACAAGGAGCCGGGGCACTTTGCATTGAAAACCTCGAAGTCATGAAACACGAAGTGTCATCGGAGTGGAATTTCGGTATTTCGGCTTTTTGGGGTCTGGGAAGTAGAGGAGACAAGTGATTTTTGGAACTGAGAGTTTCAAACTCCCAGTACGCGAAATCCCAAAAAAGGGTTGCTATTTCAGAATTCAGGGAATCATAAGGCAAGAGGAACAATCGTTGGGTCATTCGCTAAAGTCCTGAAAAGTCAAATTTAGTGGCAATAGGTGGTGTGCGTTGGAGCGGTCAACCCTCGTTGACAATTCGCATTTCGGCATTTGTCAAGAGCTATGGGATATATTGGGACTCTCCAACTCCCAAAACCCGAAGTCCTTTGGGGCTCAAACAAAGGGTTTGATTAACCCTTGGCATGGTTTTAGTGAAGATCCCGTGTGGATCTCGGCCCAAGGGAAAGGGGGTCTGTGTCAACTTCCAGAAGAAAAAGACACAAAAGAGAGCTCTTAACTCAGAAAACAGGTTGGTTAACTTCATAAAGCATAAGTTCCAGAGCTGTGAGTTAGCTTATTGCAATCTTGTGTTGTATGGAGAAGTCTCTTGTGTCTTGTATCTGTCTAAATCTTAAAGCTTAGATCAAGGAGCATATTGTTGTATTCCCATTGTTTATATAGTAATGGGATGAAGTCTTATGTTGTGTTTATATCTCTAATATGATGTAATACATCCAGTAATAAAGATATGGTAGTTTTGTTCTATTATTTGTTTGTTATGAATGAGTAACAACCGTGCATGTATTATTTTAATTCTTAGTCCTTGTTAGATTATCATATATGAATTACATGGATTCCATTTGCAATACTATTAGTTATGTTTGATCCTCCATCCTTGACACAAGACCTTATGGTCTTTGTGATCCTCTTTGCATCTCAAGTGAGACCTTCCTCGACCTCGACTGAGGATTGATATGCCAGTGCTTAGGGGTTTTTGTTGGACATGCCTTGGACGAACATTGAGACTCAAAACCCCCATTGTTAAGAAGGTCAGTGTGCATGCAAGTGTGTATTGAAACAATGACACTGCTTAGCGCCAACAAGCAATTATAATTTTGTTGAAATTTGTTTTTTAATATTATGAAATTAAAGAATAGAGTAAATTTTGTTAAAATAAAAACCAATGCTTATGAATTCCATAACAAAAATGGTCACTTGGGTCTAACTCAAAGAGGCATTGGGAAGAGAAAATTTGTAAAATTTATTATACAAAGGAGTTCACGGATTAACACCATTTCCTTTTAACTTGTCCTTGTTATGACTCTATTAGGGATATATATGGGGTTAAATCTATATGTAATAGGGTTAAATATATACATATATAATAAGAGTTGGCCTAATAAAGGGTGCACATGAGAAATGACTAAGAATATGTATATATAGAGGTCAATATGATCATTATTGTATTCCTAGACTTATAATTTGAATTTTGGAATCATGGATGTACTTGGGTTATTTTGAGAAAGAAGAGAAGATTCAAGAAGGTCACCATAAATCACTTGAAGAATGGAATTCCAACTCATAGATGTACAAGAAAAACATGATGGTATTCTCTCAAAAGAAAGTGCAACTGAAGATCAAACACATAAGATAGAATATGTTGTTGTCTCTAAAAATACGATGGGTGTTAATGGTGTGTAGAATGGAGAAAATCCATCAATGGTGGAACCCCTCATTACCAAAAAATCTAGTCAGAAAGATAAGAAGGTAGACATCAACGTTACCAAGGAAAATGATTGTAGAATCATTGATACTCATGGAATAGGGCATTAAGGAATCCTTGCATGAGAAGATATTATGAAAGATCGACAACTACAACACATTGGAGAATCTATAATAATGCAAGGAATCAAAATAAAGGAAGCTATGAAGGATTGACACAAAAAGATGAATTTGAATGGATGGATAATCATTAGTGGTAGAAAGAGAGAAAAAATATAAGGAAATCATATTTCTTTGTTTTATCACATGTAACACCTTTAACTACGAAGTTTTGAGGCCAAATATTTTCAAAAGGGGTATTGTGTTATGACCCTACAAAGAATATATATGGAGTTAAATATATATGTAATAGGGTTAAATATATATGTTATAAAAGTTGGTCTAATAAGGGCCCATGTGTGCAATGAGTGAGAATATATATATATATATATATATATATATATATATATATATATATGGTCAACGTGATCATTATGGTAGACATTGACTTATATATATTGATATATATTAGCACTATTTAGAAAAGGTTTTGCTAATCTCAAAGGGGTTTACTGTGTAACTTATCTCTTTTATCATTGTGGGAGCTATGCTCCATATTCATATTTGATATATAGTGCATCTATGTTGTTTTATCATGTTATTCGAAGTATTTGGTTCATAATAGCCTACCATTAATAACATAAACTCACTCAATTTCTAAACTTACTTACTTTTTATGGGCTCCTTGCTTATACAAACCATATTGATCTTGGTACTTTCATTTTCAATATATTAAATAGAAATAGAAATGACATTTTAAAGAATAAATTTATTTAATTGTTTAATTAATCTTATTAGTTGAGGAAATAGTAACTATCATCATCAACATAAAAAATATTTAAAATTTTATAAATATGTGTGGATAAACAAATCTTACTGAGTGATAATGGAAAAATTCTCTTCTAGGGAAAAAACACACACTCCATTTTGACTCTTTTTTTATCAGAATCCGACGATATAAATTTGGGAGAAATCTCATTTTTTTGTTGTTTAAATTGCATTTATGAATGCATAAATAGACTCAACATGCTAAAAACTCTTGGGACACCTAAATTATACAAATTTAACAATTCAAATGTACAAATCCAATAATTTATTACCATATTTCTAACAAAATTTAATGAATAATATTCCCGAAAAAATAAATAAATAAAATTTAAAACTACAACCTTACTTTAATTTATATAACACTTGTTTTTAAAGAAACCAATGTGATTAATACAATTGTGAAATCCTATTCAGCTTATTATCAAATTGTATAATTTCATTCCAATGTGATAGTCTTTTCATGTATGCCACTGATCAAATTTTAACCAATCAATACTTATATCAAATTGTATAATTCCACCCAGTCTTTTCATGTATGCCACTGATCAAATTTCAACCAATTAGTACACAAGATTGTGTCACCCATCCAACACAACATTGATACCATCATAAATTAAAAAAAATAAACACATAACTTTACGCTTTAACCACACACTTCACACACTTCCTTTTATTTGGTATTTATATTTTGGGTGGTTGGATTTTATAATATTTAAATATGAAATAATCAACCAATAGTATGAAGCATTGTCACTATTATTTTTATCTCATTTTAAATATGTTGGACCACGAATTTGCTTTTTAAATAACATTATTAAAAGCTATAGAGATAGGGTAGTCTCCTTTAATGTATTTTATTTTGTATGACATAAGTTTAAAGTGATCATTATTTTTTCCCTAACGAATATAAATGTATGTTTTAGGAAAAACAAATCTTAGGGAGAATCTAAGGGATTTTATAACTGATTTTCAATAAATTTGTTACGTTTAATTATTTTAATAATAACAATAAATTTGCTAGGTTTAATTATTTTAATTATATCATTGTAATTTTTATATATTCAAATTAATTTAAAATTTAATGCTATTTTATTTTAAAATAATAGAAATTAAAAAAAGTTTTAAATTTAATTTTTTATAATATTTTAATTTATCAATTAAAGTTTAAATCAATTTTTTTTATTTAATAATAATAATAATAATAATAATAATAATAATAATAATAATAATAATAATAATAATAATAATAATAATAATAATAATAATAATAATAATAATAATAATAATAATAATAATAATAATAATAATAATAATAATAATAATAATAATAATAATAATAATAATAATAATAATAATAATAATAATAATAATAATAATAATAATAATAATAATAATAATAATAATAATAATAATAATAATAATCATCATCATCATCATCATCATCATCATCATCATCATCATCATCATCATCATCATCATTATTTTTTAAGGTCATGGCCAAGCCACATCAAATTGGTGTATGAGACCCCTTTGTTTGTGGGACAAGGGACCCCCCTCTGTCTAGTGATTTGACTGATAAAGTTTACGAAGTATACATACCCTACTCCCCTCTGGATTTGAACTTATGACCTCTTAAGAGGAAACACATGTTCTTAACCATTATCCTTTCCAAATTTTTCATTATCATTTTTTTTAATTATTTTTCATTAAAACTCTAAATATAATCTTTCTTATCACTTCCAACTTTTATTGATTTTTTACAATAATTTTTTTTCTTACCTTATTATAGATTATGTTCCCGTCTTTTCAATTTATTATTTTATTATATTTTCATTTTTATGTAAAAATAATTATTCCACTTTCCCATTATCTTATTCATTGACATTTTCTCTCCTATTTTTAATATAGATTTACTTTTAGGATTTTCTTTTTTTAATTATTGTAATTTTTTATTTAAAAAATAATTATTTATCTTTTCATTATTTTATTTATTTATTTTTCCTTACCTATTTTCATATATTACCTTTTTCCCCTTTATATTCTACTCCTTTTCTTTTAACTCGTGTTTCTTCTAAAATCTTTCATACTCCTATATTCAACTTTTTATTGTATTATTTATTTTCCTTATTCTCATCTTCATATTTTTAATATTTCTTATCTATTGTGATTCTCCTCTTGTTTTAAATTAAAAGGATATGATTAATTATATTAATAGACTAATAAAATAAAATAAAATACATGACAATATGAAGTTTATATATATATATATATATATATATATATATATATATATGTGATGATGATGATGATGATTAACGTCCACTAAGACCTAATTGGTTTATCGGACCTTAAGACGATAAGTGATTACTTGTGATTCTTTAGAATTTGGTTTTTGTGCTCGAAAAACATTAAGAGAAGCATTTCAAGATCACCATACTTTTGTTGAGTTAAGAGGTTAGGAAGGTTGGTAGTGTGATCAATATTTTTAAAATCAGATCTAATATGGGTATAGGCTGGACAATCTAAGAGAAAGTGCTTTTCATCTTCAACCTTCTTAGTGTCACAAAGGTGACACACTCTTTCATCCAAATGAGAAGAACGTCGTGTCTATAAAAGTGAGTCTTACCATTCCTATCAAAATTTGATTTCTTTCATATCAAGTAGTTATTTTCTTAGAGTAGGCTTCACGATTGAGCCATCAAAATTATTAACTCATAATAGATGGAAAAGTGCATGGTATAAATGGTGTCTCACCTTTTAGGTAGTGGATGTTCATCGCTTAAGTAAATTTGTAAAGCACTATATCAATAATTTTGTTTTAAAATATATTTTTCTTCTCTAAAATCAAACACCAAAATTTGCCAATGATTTATATTTTGTCAACTCAATATGTGTGTAACATGTGTGTATATACTTTTTAAGAGAGAATTGATTTTGATAAGAACAAACACCAAGATTTGAATAATTTTGTTTTAAAATATATTTTTTCTCTAAAATCAAACACCAAAATTTGACTCCGATTTATATTTTGTCAACTCAACATGTCTGACTTGGAAATAATGGAGTAAGCGCCAGTTGTAAGCACCAGTTATAAGCTTCAGTTGTGAGAGTTAGTTGTAGGCATGTTAAGAGTCAGTTCATAGTTAAAAGTCTAGTTGTCTTTGGTTTGCATGTAACCGACTCGGTAGAGTCTTTTCCTACATAAGGATGTAATTCGTCTTCATTGAATAATATAGAAGTAAGCATAGCCTCACCGTGTTGTTTGTTTTTCATATTTTAAGTTGGTATCAGAGCTAGTTGGAGATCCAACTCTCTCTGAGGCGAGATCCAAGAACAAGATCTCAAATTGTTTTTTGAAAAATCAGCAGCGCCCCCCTATACAGTGTTAGAGAGCATCGACGCTCTCACACTTCTAAAATTGAATGTTTTGGATCCTCGACGCTCCCGTTAAATGCTTATGAGAGCACTGTTTCACTGACACCACCCCTTCTACACGTATAGAGTGCTGCAACGCTACCCTTTCTATTGACACCGAGCGCCAGCGCTCAACTTGCCGAGTTAGAGAAGCGCCGACCAGTTTTCACGTGAAGACTATTGCGTGAGTTTTTTCTTTTGAAGAGGAGGTTATAGTTTGAAACATTAAATAAGAATCTACGACTTGCATGCCATGATTTGAGTGAGTTTTGAATCGTAAATCGTGAAGGTTCATGTATTTTTTAAAAGGTGGATATAAGACGTGTTTGAATGCATGCGTGGATATATGTTGAAAACGTGGAGTTTGAAGCTCGCTTAAATTTTATTAAAGTGAATATATTTTTGAAGTTTATTAAAAGAGGATATATTTTTTAACTAAAGTGGAGATATGAAAGGATAAAGGATATCATAGCTTAGCTTAGTGGATGGTTATTGATTTCTAAGTGGATGCATGTGTATTTAAATCAAAAAAGGGAAAAGTTTTTTTTTTTAAGAAATTTATATTGTTTTTTTTATATATATAAAGTGGTGTGAGGCTTCTATAGGTGAAGAGGGAGTTATAAGTCTTTTAAATAGTGAAGTGGCTATTTAAAAAGTGGAAATTTTGGATATTAAGGTGCATGCATGCATGATTTACGCTGAGAACAAAGGTAGATTTGGATTGGTGGTATCCGAAGGCAGAGCGACAGAAAATTGCATATTCTTGGTGATTCACTTGCAAAGACTAAATTGTAGCGATGGCGAATCTGCTGGCGGAGACCTACCTCAATGAAGCCAACAAGTTAGATGGCTTGAACTTCATTAACTAGAAATTCAAGATGCAGACGCTCATGGAGGGCTATGGTGTCTGGAACATTGCAAAGGGAACTGAACTAAAACATGATGCTGTTGCCGGTGCGACAACAACACAAATCCAAGACTGGGAGAAGCGTGAAAACAAGGCAAAGGTATTGTTGCACATGTCATCTAAAGATAGCATAATTCCACATATTAGAGAAGCTACAACTTTTTCTGCAACATGGACAACTCTTAAAGCATTGTATGAAACTAGCAACACAAATCAAATTTTGTTCCTGAAAACTAAATTGCTAGGCATTAAGATGGATGGAAATGAATCTGTTAGTTTATTTTTGTGTCATATTAAAGAGGTGAAAGACAAGCTAGTAAATATAGGGGAAACTGTTTCCAACACTGATCTAGTCGCTATTACCTTAAATGGTATGCTGGAATATTATCATATGTTCATAACAGGTCTCACAACAAGGGAGAAACCTCCTACGTTTGAAGAATTGACAGGCATTTTGCTGCAAGAAGAAGAGAGGCGTGGGAATCTGAAGCCTCAGAGTAAAGATTTGGCACTGTGGTCAAATATTAGATTTGCGAGAGGGAGATCAGGAGTAAGAGGTAGAGGAGGCAGTTCATGGCAGAGAGGCGGTTCATGGCAGAGAGGCAGTTCATCGCAAAGAAGACAATATCCAAATCAGGGTATGCAATCTGATAGGAATGAGTCAAAGGGTTGTTTTTATTGTGGTCAACCTGGACATATGGTTAAAGACTATCATAAGAATAAAAGTGATGAGGCTAGGAATAAACCTAGAACACATTCAGGTCATTATGCAGAAAAATCTTCAAATCAAGATCTCAGATTATTTATTGCTAGTGATGATATTGATGAACCCCCAAATTTTGACTCAAGGGATCTTAGGTTGTTTGTGTCTAACACTGCTTTATCTGCTGAAATAGATGATTCTGATGCCTGGTTTGTGGATTCTGGAGCATCGGTACATATGACTTGTAATAAAAATTAGTATGCTAATTTTAAAGAAACACAGAATAGTGCCAGCATATATCTTGGAGATGACCTCGCTCATCAGATCAAGGGATATGGAGACATTCCTGTGACATTGTCGAATGGTATTGTTCGTCACATTCGCAATGTGGTGTATGTGCCAGGAATAAAGAAAAATTTGATCTCTGTGTCCACCATTACAGATCAAAACTTGAAGGTTGAATTCTTCAAGAATTATTGCATAGTGAAGGATCTGTTGGACCACTTCCAAACTGTTGCAACGAGAGTTAGAGCAGGAGGTCTATACAAACTTGATGTTACCAGCAAAGCACATAATGCACTGACTTCTGCAACTATGCAAATAGATATTCTTTGTCATCAAAGGTATGGACACATCAATCATCTTGATTTATTGTTATTACAAAAAAATAATATGGTTGAAGGACTTCCCATGTTAAATAATGAGAACATTTCTTGTGATGGATGTGCATTAGGAAAGATGCACAAAGATGAATTCCCCTCTAATCCTGATAAGAAAAAGAGAGATGTGTTAGATTTTGTGCATACTGATGTTTGTGGGCCTATGCAGACTAGGTCTTTAGGAGGTGCATTTTACTTTCTGTTATTTATTGATGATTTCATGAGATACACATGGGTTTACTTCCTTAGACAAAAAAGTGATGTTTTCAAGTAGTTTAAGGAATTCAGAACCATGGTGGAAAAGAAGACAGGAAAATCCATCAAAATCCTTCATTCAGATCAAGGGGGAGAGTATAAATCAGGAGACTTCAACAAATATTGCAAAGATAATGGAATAGTACATCAGTTTACAGTACCTCACACTCCAAAGCAAAACAGAGTCGCTGAAAGGAAAAACGGAACTCTGGTAGAGTGTGCACGCAGTATGATGAAAGGTAAAAATCTCTCAAATTCATTTTGGGCTGAAGCCATAAATACTGTAGTTTATTTAAAGAATAGAAGTCCAACAACATGTCTTGGTAATGTTACTCCTTTCGAAGCCTTGAATGATTCCAAACTTGCAGTTCATAATTTGAAAGTATTTAGGTGTAAGGCTTTTGCTCATATTCCAAAGGAGAATAGGAGGAAATTGGATGCTAAAGCCATTAAATGTATTTTCATTGGGCATTTTTATTAATTTAAAGCATACAAACTGTTTGATCCTGCTACTCACAAAGTATTTGCAAGTAGAGATGTACTTTTCCATGAACAGGAAGCAGGAAATCATGACGAAAACTGTCATGAGGAATGGCAGAGACTTCTTGATGAAGGAGTTAAAGAAGAGAAATAGTAGTAGTAGAAACCATCCCCGCAGCAACAACAATAGCAGCAACAACAAGGACTCAGTGATATGAACAATTCAAGCAGTCACAGTTCACCTAGAGGTGAAGACAGATCTTCATAAAGTGGGGAGGAAGATAATCAGTTGAGAAGATCTTCAAGACAGATTCAACTTCCTGAGAGGTATAAATACTATGCCCTAATGAGTATCATTTCAAATGTCATAGAACCCATGCATTTTGATGAAGCTAATGAACATGATGAATGGATAAATGCAATGGAGGAAGAATATGAATCTATAATGAAAAACAAGACTTGGGAATTGACTGAATTGCCTAAACATAAGAAGCCCATTGGATGCAAATGGATATACAAACCCAAGTTTAAATCAGATGGTAGTATAGATAAGTATAAGGATAGACTGGTGGAAAAGCGGTATTCACAAACAGAAGGTATTGATTATGATGAAACATTTGCACCAGTAGCTAAATTGAATACTATCAGAATGTTAATTGCTACAAAGTACCATTGGAAGCTGCATCAACTAGATGTTAAATCTGCATTTTTGAATGGTGAGTTAAAGGAAGAGGTTTACCTTACTCAACCTGCAGGGTTTGTTGAAAAGGGGCAAGAACACTTAGTGTGTAAATTAAAGAAAGAATTGTATGGACTAAAACATGCACCTAGGTCATGCTATGAGAAGATAGACTCTTTCTTTCTTCAACATGGTTTTATGAGTAGCAAAAGTGATCCAAATCTATATACCAAATTTGTTGAACAGGGGTATATAGTATTGATTTCATTATATGTTGATGATTTAATAGTTACAAGAAATGCAGAGAAGTTAATTGATGAAATCAAGGAGCAGTTATCAAAGGTATTTGAAATGAAAGATCTTGGTGAGTTACATTACTGCCTAGGTCTTGAAGTTTGGAGAAATGCAGGCCAAACTTTTGTTTGTCAAAGTAAGTATATCAGAGAAATACTTAAGAGATTTAAAATGGATCAGTGTAAGTCTTCTACTGTTCCCATGCAACATAATGTGAAACTTTCTTGTGATGATGGTTCGAAGGAGGTGAATGGCACTGTGTATAGATAGATGGTGGGTAGTCTAAATTATCTCACCACAACCAGACCTGATATTTCATATTTTGTGAGTGTGTTAAGTTAGTTCATGGTGAAACCTCATGAAATCCATTGGAATGCAGCAAAGGCAGTACTCAGGTATCTAAACGGTACACTTGATTATGGTATTAAATATACTGATGCATCTGATGTTGAGTTGACATGTTATTCAGATTTTGATTGGGCTGGCAATCTAGATGATCGAAGATCAACCACTGGATATGAGTTCAACATTGGATCCGGGGTTGTTTCATGGAGCAGTAAAAAGAAACCTACTGTATCTTTGTCTTCTATCGAAGCAGAATATAAAGCCTTGTGTGCAACAACTTGTGAAGTTGTTTGGTTAAGAAGACTTGTTCAAGATGTTGGAGAAGAACGAAAGGAACCTACGATGATCAGATGTGATAATCAAAGTTCAATCAATATTGTGAAGAATCCAATTTTTCATGCAAGGACAAAGCATGTTGAATCTCAATATCATTTTGTTCAAGAAAAGTTGCAGTCAAATGAAATAACTCTTGTGTATTGTAATACTAGTGAAAATGTTGCTGATATTTTCACTAAGCCTCTTGGAAAGATTAAGTTTGAACTGTTTAGGGAGATGCTAGGTGTAGAATTCAATACATTCTCCATTAAGGGGGAGACCTGGAAATAATGGAGTAAGCGCCAATTGTAAGCGCCAGTTGTAAGCACCAGTTATAAGCTTCAGTTGTGAGAGTCAGTTGTAGGCATGTTAAGAGTCAGTTCATAGTTAAGAGTCTAGTTGTCTTTGGTTTTCATGTAACCGACTCGATAGAGTATTTTTATATATAAGGATGTAATCCGTCTTCATTGAATAATATAGAAATGAGCATAGCCTCACCGTGTTGTTTGTTTCGCATATTTTAAGTGTCTGTATATGCTTTTTAGGAGAGAATTAATTTTGATAAAGAATATTTTGTCAAGTCAACATGTTTGTATATGATTTTTACAAAGAATTGATTTTGATAAGGAACATTTTGCTAAAGTCACACTAGATTCAATTATATTGTTTTCCTTTGAAATTTTAGAGTGATATAATTTTAGAATTTATAGGAAACATCCTTGGTATATGAAATAATTATTTTCAAACTAATCATAATTTGTTGGACTCTTGGGTTTAATGGATTTTCCTACACCTTTACCTAAGTCGACATTTATAGAATATAAAAATATCAAATGGATTTAAATCTAGATAATTGATTATGAACACATGTGTTCAAATTTCATCACTATCATGATGTTTTAGAGAATCTTCCTAATATTTAATAATGAAATGAGAGAGGGAAAAAGGAAAAAATCAATAAAAATGATAGAGAAAAAAAGTATAAGACAGTGGGCTTGAATCATTAAATTCTCTTATCCCAAATTACATATGAAAGGAAACCTAAGCCACATCATCACAAATACTCCTTGTTTATCCAAATCCATAAGTTTGTAAGAGGGGAAACCGAAATGATTATCTTGAATGAGCTTGTTTTTGGAGGATTTTCTGAATGAATAACTTAAATTATGCATCCTCTTGCTTGCATGTTGTGCTTAATGTCTTCATATTTATGCGTTCATATGTTGATCATACTCTTTAGTTTCAAACTCTTGGCTTAAATTGCAAGATCACTAATACTTCCTTTGAGTTTGAGACTTGGTACACAGAGCTTTCAAGACACTTATCTACAACACACATGATTATCTCTTAAGAAGTCCAACACCCATTCATAAGTTTGTTGGAGGCAGTGAATGTAATGCTTACGATACATTGACAAATGTCTTCTTAATCACATAAATGATCTCATATTTTCTTTGGTTACAAGAGAAGTTTTGCAGGACTACTTCATTTTACATGACCACTCCATCCTTGATATGGATGTGGGGAATCTCTTGATCTTCTTCCTCTTTCCTAAAACTCTTTTTATGTAGATCTTGTTTGTCATTTAAAGCTAACCATCAACATTATGAACTAAGATTTTTCTTTCCCAATCATCAATCATATTTATTTTTATCATCATTGCATTGATGAGGACAAAAAACTTGATCCTTACCGGGCTCTCCCTCATCGAAAAGTAGATTCACATTTTCTTAATGTTTTCTAGAGGTATGAAGCTCGCAAGGATATTGTATCCACATTTCCAATGGTCCTATCTTGTGAGATCATCGAGTTTACTCTATAAGGAATCCTTGTTTGGAGATTTGAGTGTGCATTTCCTTAAGACTGGTTTGAATCCTGAAGGCCAAAATCCTATCAGGCTCCCTTCATCGAGTTTTGTCTCATCGGGATGGTCAAGTGAAATCCCTTACAATATTATTTACATATGAAAGGTGCAAATTTCTTCAAATTAATCTCAATTGGGTTCCTCTTTCAACCTTCCCTCTCTTGGATAACATAGACCCAAGGCCTATTGAGCTTCTTGGATGTAGAAACTTTTCATGTCATCGCCTGATGCTTTCTCGCTACTTGTCATAATCATATTCATCTATTGTGGAAT
Source organism: Picea engelmannii (assembly GCA_009831015.1). Lineage (NCBI taxonomy): Eukaryota > Viridiplantae > Streptophyta > Pinopsida > Pinales > Pinaceae > Picea > Picea engelmannii. Next base: position 55,567 of record ML779114.1, on the reverse strand, counting down.
GCCATATGAGCCTATTTCCTAATATGATCATATTCACTCTCCTTGCAATTTTATTATGTTTTTCCTATGATATCTTTAGTTTGACTGGATTGATAGGTGTCCTATGTCTGATTGGTGCCAATCTCCTTTTATCATATGGGTTGTTATTTGTGACATGATTTGTCTCATGATGTTTCATCTTTTCCCCTTGTTCATTTTCCATTCGTTGCATTCGAATCAGTGCATTCGTGATTTCCATACAACCTACCTATCTGAATTGACACCCGATTACCCAAAATCTACATGGTACACCTCACTCCTATTTCTAGAGGGGAAAACCCCCCTATTACTATACCAGGGTCAAAGTACAGGAAGAGCTATGATCTCCCTTAAAATAAAATCATATTCTTAAACTACCCCAAACATTCTAAATGGATGAATAGAAAGAGATAAGAAAGTAGGTTAGAAGTAGTACCTTTGGTCCTAACGTTTGACCTAGACCTCCTCCACCTTTGTAGCTTCCTAGGCTACTGGTCTCCTCCAAAGGCTGACCTGCAAGAACACTTAGGAAAATAATGCTACAAATATTCTATCACTATTTATCAAGATTAGGGTTAGATATAAACCATTATGCATAAATCAAATGAAAAGCATAAACACACAATATTTGGGACAAGAAAAGGATTATTTTATTCAGTATGAAGATTAAAAGTTACAAACTTCAACGGTTGATGCTTCATGAACCAGGTCCGAGCTCCTCTTAATGTTGCTCCAAATGAATCATCCCAAATCCTTCTCTCACAATCAACTGATCACTATAGGGGAAGGGAATGGATTGTATAGGAGAAAGGGGCTAAAGAGGGAATACTGAGGTCAAATCTCAGAAAGGGCTGTAATATTTGGAATAAGAGGGGGAAGGGATTTTGGCAGAGTTTCTTTGTTCTAATGATTGATGTTGGAATGGGACCCCAAGACCTCCTTTTATATGATAAAAGGATATTTATTTGGTTTGGGTATGGGCTACAATGGATGAATTGGTTGGGAAACCCTTGATAGCCCGTAAAATCCGCCAAATTCGTTGCAACTTTTTATTTTTTGCAACTTTTGGAGGTAAACGCAGGCTATTTAGTATGTAGCTAGCATATGTATGTGGGTTGTCTAGTATGAAGCTAGCGTATGTACGTGTGAAGTAGTGCAACAAGGTGTGTACATACTCCAAAAAATGGTTTTTTAAAGAGAGATCCTCGACAATAGTTTGGAAAATTGTGCAAGTAGGAAGGCCAATGCCATGTATGCATAGGTAGGGAATTTTAGGGATATAACACATTCCCCCTAATGTGTGAGGTTAGAAGAGAAAATAATGGATGAAATACATTACAATATCTTTACTAGTGGGAAGGAACAAAGTTGAGTGAGCCCGGGACCAGAGTTTGAGAGGTTTCCATCTGTAAAACAATAATAATCTCTCCGAGGAGGGCATACCCATGCTCAGGATGAAATAATCAGGGATGCCCATCAAGTACATTTTAGATCCATGTCATAGAAATGTCTATATAAAGTGTATCTGCGATCAATACACAATGGATCAACATCTCAAAATCATTCCATGATATTAAAGTACAATATAATATGCATCGTCAAGAAGAATCAACGCTTGTGGCTGGAGATGAGGGCTTCATATCTCTAGTAACAACTTCAATATCTTCAAAAACTCAGGTAGGAGTGTAATAGGAGTGTAAGACTCACTACTATGAGGTCTTTGACGTGTCGTCGAGGAAATACTGGAGGATCTTGATCATCAGGCACATAACTTCGTCGATTTTGAATACAGACTTGACTCATAGGATGGTCGAGTCATGAAATTCAAGAGATAAACTGAAAAATGGACGACTCAGGTTGGATAAAACTTCCCTTGGAAAAAAGCACGAAAGATGATCAAACTTAGGAAGTGTAATATTGAAATAAGTCTGTGATGCAGGAGGCATCGCAAACTCTCCATATGTTTGGAAGAGTAACCAAACAAATGCAAACACAACTCTATGTAGCGAGAAAAACTTCCTAAGGTCATACTAGATCCCAATGCTTGACAAACAAATGGAAGGATGTGCTTTGTCCAAGGGAGACTATCTTTCTGTCGAAAAGAGAATGTATATTTCCTGTCCCCTCTTTTTGGAATATTTTATTTTTTTGTCTTTTTCATTTTTTTAACGAGCTTGAAAAATAATTAAAGAATTCTACATTACAAAGGAGGAACATGTGTCGCGAGAAAGAAAAATGGTTCCAAGTGCATGGAACATATTTATGCTCAAGGCAAGGAGACATGTGCAGGATAAGGACATGCGGGGAAAATTCCTCCATGGCTCAAGGTGTCAGATCGCAAAGGCAAAAAGTGTTGCAAGGCTTGCATGTAAGGAATGCTTTAAAGATTCAGTTGAGAACAACATGGAGATGACATTAGGCCAAAGACATAAAGATGAGACGCACAATGCAATTAAGCATGACACAACAAGAATCCTTCCATGTGAATTTTTATGATCCTAGAGAAAGTCATCTCAATGGATTTTTCATGTTTAGAGAGTTTGAAAAAACACAAAAAGAAGACTCCAGGGAGTACCTTTTTCATAATTAGTCCAACTAGATCGAAAAAGGGTTAAAATTGCACCGAAAGGACGTATTTTCAAAACCATTTTAACGAGTGTGACAAAGACAAGATCACTTGGCTATATTTTCAATTTTAAGGAGTCTGAAAAGAGCTTAACTATGGACTCACATCCTTTTTATAGGTTTAGTCTCCTTAGCCTGAAAAGGTATAAAATATCACTGAGGAGAACCCTCCCAGTGAGACGAATCTCTTGAGGCATACCTTTTTCCTAAATAATCTACTGGCTGGAAAAAGGGTTAAACTCATGCCAAGTAGATGTTCTTTTGGACCAATTTTAATGAGTGTGAAGGAACAAGGCCACATGACGATCTTTTCATATTTAGGGAGTATGAAAAGAGATTAAATATGGACTCTGGGGCGGTTCCTTTTTTGTAATTAATATCCAAGGCCTAAAAAAGAGATAAACCAAAACAAAGGAGAATGTCCCTTTTTCAAAAATTTAGTCCCTCGGGCCCGAAAAAGGGTTAAACATACACCTGAGAATACTCTTCTAGCGAATCGAAGTTCCTCGAGCATACCTTTATTCATAAAATTATCCATCTGGACTAAAAAAGGGGTAAACTACCGCTGGACATATGTGGCTTCAAATTTGAGTTTGGTGAGTGTGAAGGGAAACAAGATCCCTCAACAATATTTTCAATTTTAGAGAGTCTGAAAAGGGATTAAAGAAGACTCTAGGGGGATACTTTTCTCAAGTAATCCATACAAGATCAAAAAGAATAAATAAAGTCTCGTTGGATGTTGCTTTCAAAATTTAAAGCAAGCTTGAAAGACAACAAAGCGTGCTCATTTAAGAGTCTTGTGGGTAAGGACAAGAACGATGATTAGCAAAAGGAATGCAACTTCAATATGTAATCATGGCGAGACTAACAAGGACTCCCAATACTATAGTCTAAACTCACAACACAGATGCCAAAATAAAGAAAAGGAGGGCATCCATGTAGAGGTAGGCTCTACCACTGTAACAACCCAAATTTATTAATTTTTATCCTAATTTTTAAATTTGAATTTAATTAATTATTAAAATATAGTAAATGAGTCTTTTATTATTTTTTTATTAAAAGTGGGTGAATTAATTAATGGGGGGATAAGGTTGTTTGGGAATTAATGGGAGGATAAGGTTGTTGGTGGATTAATGAGGGGGACTTGAGAGAGGAGGATAAGAGAGGATGGGAGAACTTGGAAGAGGATCTCATTTTTATTTTGGTTGGAGAATTTTTGAAAGATAGAGGGAGAAGGTGGAGGGAAAAACATTTTTGGATTGCATCTGGATTGTTGTTTTTACTTGAGGAGCTTGCTGGTTTTACTTGAGGAGCTTGCTTGAGGACTTTCAGAGGGGGCACCTGTTACTGGGAATTTTGTGTTCATTATTGTTATGTTGTTCATTTTTTTTACCATGTTGAATATGTTATTCATTTTTTTTTTGTTTGTTAATTTGTGCGGGACCTGTTGGCTACGCGATTAACCTGTGGCTTGAGAAACCGTGACTCAGGGGAATCTAAGCCGTCAAAATCACCCGGGGATCGCACCTGGCCTGAGCCACACCAACCCTTAACATGGTTGGATTTTTTGTCCCCACAGGTTTCAAACCGGTGACTTTAACAACACGAAGTGGCTTAACAACACACTCCGTCACCGACTGTCCTACACCTCGGGGATGCTGAATATGTTATTCATTATCATGCTTCTCATTTTTAAATTCTGCTGAACAATGAATTGTTATTATGCTAAATAGAGAACATAAAAGAAATTATGATAGCAATTCTATGTTTAATTTTTTTTTTTTTTAGGTTTTGTTTGGACAGGCCTTACACATGGTATCATAGCTCTAGTTTAAAATATGGGGCCAAGGGCCTACCTACCCACTTCCATCGCTAGCCTCTACAATTGTATTAACAAACCTACAAAACCCCACCTCTCCCCCTTGTTATATTTTATGAAAACGAACACAAACACTGTTTTTCTTTCAAATGGTTGTATAAGTGTCACAGGTGCAAATACATAAAAGTGTTTCAATCAAACAAACCTGATTGGAACTCCATCAATTTCTGAAGCTAAAAGAAATATTCGATCATCATTAACCTTCAGCAGGCCCTATAGAATAATTTATGTCTTATGAATACAAGAGACATAAGTCTTGGTCTCATAGTAGCAAAAACCCATTTAAACCTCAGTTTGATACGCATCTCCATAAGTTTTTCAGCTAAAAGTTGTATATCTTGAATTTTCAATGTGTCAATATGCATATCAAAAATAGATTTAGATGGGTATATGCATATATAACCATTTCTTACATATAAATACAAGAGAAATGAAGTCACACAGTAGCACAGACCCATTTAAAACTCAATTTATATGCATATCTCTATAGAGTTTTAACTTCAAATATGTATTTCTCAAGTTTCATAATTTAATACTTTACAACAAAATGTCTAAATATGTACATCAAACCTAGTTTTAAATGGATATAAACTTACCTAACATTTAAGAAAAATAAAAAAAACATGAAATCTCACAACAACACAGTTCCATTTAAACCCAGTTTAATATGCTCTCTATAGATTTCCCAGCTCAAAGTAACACATCTGAAATTTCAATAATTGATATTTGAAATATGTAGTGTAACACTATGCATATCAAATCCGGATTTACATGGATATAGACCCCGAAGAACAATTTTCTCATACAAATACAAGAGACATAAACTCTCACAGTGCACAAGCTGGCTCCAATTCATATGGCGCTAAGGGAGAACCCATGGGTCATGAGCATCAGTTCACGAGGAGAGCCCACATGGGCCCAAAAGTTGTGCATTACAGAGAGTTACAATCACCGTGCAATGCACAAATATATATATAAAAGATAAATAATAATAAAAAAATTGTTGGCTCAAAGGGCTTAGCTCCAGCCCCACGCAACCTACAAGAACACCACAAAACCCAACGCACAAGGCACTAGAGACCCAACACCAAATCCAAGGGAGTAGATGACAGGGGGCTAGTGTTTATGCACAATACACCACAAGACAAAGCCCATGAGAGGCTCAGCATGAAAATCCCGTCTAGATTTATACAACAATGCTTTCTTCGGCTTTAGGCCCTTGTTCTTCAACATATTTCTTATCAGAAATATCTTCTATCACACTTACCTCGGTTTCTTTATTTTTGACCACCATGTCTCCATCTTTAAAGTCAATTTCTGTTGCAGTCTCTAAAACTTTCAGTTCTTCTTTCTCCGCTTCTTTCTCATCTACAGGATTCTTTGCCTCGGTTTCTTTGGTTTCACCATCCTTACCATCGGATTTCTTGTTTTCATGATCACTGAATTCATTTTTCAAGATTTCTTCCTCAATCTGACATTTCAATTCCTATAATTCTTTCCTCTCTAATTCCTTCAAATCAAAGACGAAGTTGCTCTCCTCCTTAAATGAAGTCAACTGTGGCTCTTGTTATAACCCTATAATTTATAGGATCATCTGGTGATTGGAAAAATTTTCACTATTGATGTATGTTGTCTTGCAAATAATATTTCATTCCTGCAAATTATTTTCAGAAAAGAAAAGAAAGAAAAAGAAAGAAAAAAGTGAGAAAAAGAAAGAAAAAAAAAAGAAAAAGAAAGAAAAAGAAAAGAAAAGAATAAAAGAGGGCACAAAAGAAATGGATAAAATCCCCATGCAATAATAATGACTTGATCCATACAGTTTAAACATGGCCAAGTCCTTTTAAATATATGTTGATAGGTTTAGTGAATAAGCCTGGATAAATTGTTTAATATTAACTAGGTAGTTAGGTTAGCTAGTGAATAAATTTGATCAAACTGTTCAATCTTGATCAAATAGCCCCAGGGTAGAGTAATTTATTATCCCAACAATCTAATCTGGGATAAATGTGTAGTTAGGTAGGATAGGACATAGGCCAGCTAGTTTTTCCTTCAATAAATATACTTGATCTTCAATGAAAATCCATGATTTTGATGTTTGAGGTGTCTTTCCTAACCACTTGGTGACAAAAAGCAAAGGGAAGCAACGAAAAAACCACAAAAAGAGAAATATCCTAAGTTTGCGCTGCACATTTTTGGTTCGTGCCCAGAGAATAAGGAATGTGCTAAGATCAATGGTTGATCTAGTGGTGCGTAGATCAATGGTGGATAGCGAATTCCGGACCCCCTCGACCGTTCTACCTTTAATGGTGGGGTGGGGGGTGGGGGGTCCGATATGGAGAATAAAGAGCACACTAAGATCAATGGTTGATCTAGCGGCACATAGATCAACGATGGACAACAAATTCTAGACCCCCCCGATCATTCTAACTTTAACATT
>ML779114.1:38481-48501 GCA_009831015.1 Picea engelmannii | reverse complement strand
GGAAATGTTTTCCCGGTGGGTCCCATCCTAGCGTGTCACAAGCATATGGTGTCGAACCCCCTCACTCTAAACCATTTACCACCTAACCCCCCTCCGACACACTGCCATATCGACATTACTTTACCACAACCATCTCCTGACGTCACGTCCCACTACCCCTCCTTACAAGTCTCATCTCATAACTCCGTCAACTTTTCCCTTCTGTTCACCCGTTACAGGTCATGTCCCACTTTCTTATCTTCCAATCACCCCCCTCCACGTCATCCTCGTACACCTGTCACCCTTATTCCACCTACCACCTCATGCCTCAAGTGATATGTTCGCCATTTATTATAGGCTAACATACCTGTTAGTCTGCTGACCTTTCCCCCACACCCAACGTATACCCGTTTACTCAATTTTAACCCGGTTTCTTCCATTTGCGCACTTCTCACACTCTCTGCATACCAGAAAGATCTTTTTCCTCGCTTTTTCAACTAGTAACCCAGCCATAGCCACTGCCTACTAACACTTTTGTTTCAGTTTGCAGGTACCTATTGAATTTATGGAACCAAAATCAAAAAGATCAGAAGTTGAGGAAAATCCATTCCTTCCACCTCCTGTCGATCTCGACCAGATCTCGCTAGCTGACAAATATTGCCTGATCTTAGATACCAGGTGCGAATTCAATTTCACCAAATTGAAGTCATGGTTTGAAGATACATTCGTGGATCAAAGCGATGAGATTGGGGTCTGGGAGTCCAATATCCCCCTGTGTCTCTTTCCCCAAATCCACCATTTTCCCGAATTCGCCCTCAAATTCTAGGCTCATTACCTCCCCGATCAGAGAGCCATAGTTTCATCATTCGTAGAAACTTTGTTCTCTATCACACCCGATGCCATTGATCAAATGATGCAAATATATAGAGTTGAATCCCACTCTCCCCTCACCATTGAAGTTCTAACATAAATGTACCAGAACCTATCTTCCCCCAAAGAGCCCAAATTTTTTAGCTTTTCCTCCCACAGGATGCCCAATTCCCTAAGAAAAATCCCCCTTACCACTCCTCCATGTTTTTAGAAAAGCACAACCAAATTATTTCATCGCTATGTTTTCTGGTTGGCTATTTCTCAGACGAATGGGTGGATGAACCTATCTTGGGTTTCCTATCCATTTTCTTTGCTAAAAAGAAATCCACCATCCAGTTCAACTACAACACTTTCCTGGACGAGAACATACATGAAAAACTCTTTAAGTTCGCCATAGAGGGCATGTTCCAGTATTCTTCAATACTGGCTTACATGTTCACCTTCTTTCAAGCTGATAGGATCACTTTCCTAATGCAGAAAATGGACCAGGAAGACAAACCACAGGCTGTAACCTCTTGGACCTCATTGCTTAGAAGAAACTCCATAGAGTTTAATTTCAAATAGTTTATTGAGCAGTTTTACCATCCAGTGGTGAGCCTGATCTATGGTAGACCAGAGCCAAGGATAAATGAAGAGATCCAGAGAATATTACACTTCTCGGACCTTGCCAAGTCTGGGGATTGGTACCTGTATCAAAATCACACAGAAATCAGAGTATATGGGTGTGAGTTAGCTCCATACAAACTGCCCAAGTACTTTCCTGTTAGGATATTTTCCTTGGAGTATATTATAAAAATGATCAATTCAGATGATATACATTTTCTATATCTGAATAAGAAACAACAGTTGAGAATCAAAGGGCAGATAGGACCCTTTATTTGCAACAGTTGAGCTACTGGGGAAGAGGCACACAAATTATTAAATGACATGAAATTTAGTACCAGTTTCACTTGGCGCTATGATCGGTGTTCAATAATTGAAGGGGTGAGAGTGAGGAACAAAAGGTCCTTGTAAGCGCATACGCTTAAACCATAAATTGAGAAATTTGTGAACCAAACAAAGTGGGAGGTGAACACTTTGGAAGACACTGAACAATAGTCTCATCTAACCATGATTTCAAAAACAACCACTCCACAAGTACCAAAGGAGAAAAGAGCTAGGAAGGATGTCTCTCCTTGAGTCATTGAAGTATCAGCAGAGGATATCTAGGTTTACAAGAAAAGGCCTAAAGCTACTCACACTGCTGACAAGACTGGAGAGGAAGAGACCCACTCTACCACCGTAGCTGAAGGGGAGAATTCATCACCTTTCTCAAGAATTAATCAGATGATGTCTACTTCTTCCTCAAAGAAGCAAACCGATACCACTATGATCACCCAACCTCCACTGGGATCTATGAAACTGATCATTTTTGAAAAATATGATTTGATTAAGAAGAAAAAACAGATGCTGACCAGTAGCACCTATGCTCAATTCTGGAAGCAAACGTCCACAACACAACACATATTGTTATCATATTTTGATACAGAGAAGGGGAGAATTCACATGGAATTTTTGTAGGCACAAGTTCCCCATCCAAAAGAAATCATTGATTATAAGAGGTCTACAATGGAGTTTAACACCATATATGTACATCCAACAGATTAGATGGATCTATGCAGGCAAATTGGAGAAACGATTTTCTCAACATTAGCCAATGCTTCCACCTCTGCTGCCAAATTACAGGTTTCTCTGAACAATGTTCAAACCCAATTAAGGCTGGAGAAAATATCATCCTTTGCAAAGGATAACAAGATTAAGTCCTTAGAACAATTGGTGCTCAAAATTGGGTATGACCCCTCAAATTTGAAAGCAGTTGAGGAGTTTCTCAACCAAAAGAATGTTGACATAACATCTCTGAGGAAGCAATTGAAATTGTCAGCTACAGAAGACTCACAGGCCAAAGAGATAGTTGAGATAGAAGGGGAGAAGGAGGAATTGCTAAAGCTTATCATGGAACAAAATGCACAAATAAAAGAGATGGAAGCAGAGCTGGAGCGGTCAGTAAAGGAGAAGGAACAAGAAATACCTATGGAAGTCATCCCACTGAGTGCAGTTCCTCTCACAGGAGTTAGCACAACAACTATATCAACAACCACTACAACAAAACTTCCATCAACCACCCCACTGATAGCACTGGAAAAATATGTAGAGCTTACAAAATCAATGGAGGAGATGACCCTACAAGGAATAGAGATCAATAGACTGAAAAAGGAGGTTGAGAATCTCCAGGATATTAAGTCTTCCAACCAGACAAATTAAAACATTGAGAGGAAAACATTAGAAAATCTCAAGAAGGAAATACAACAGCTACAAAAGCAAATAGTGGCGAGAAAAACACTAGTTGAAGCCAAGGAGAACATTTGGATGGAAATCTCCAAGTCCATAAATGAAATTTGGCCCATCGTTCAAATTATGTTTGAAAAACAGGAACTAGTGTTGAGGAGTAGGCAAGCCATTGACAAGATAAAGGGAGAGCTGGCAGAAATACCCACAGAAGAAAATGAAATCATTATATTTATGAATTCAAAGACTAGGGAAGAGTTGGAAGACTTGAATATTGAATATAGGAAAGAAACCATCCTCGAAGTCAAGAGGGTTCTGACTAAAAGAGGATTGATGTTACATCTGGAGGAGAAAGTTCAGAACATGGATGTCTAAGTTCATAGGTTCTTCAACAAGATTGATGCCTTGCAAAAGAAATGTCTTCCTGGTTCACTGGTACTAAATGACAAGCTGATGACCCTCTCTGACTACAAGCAGAATATTTCCATGGTGGCCAAGGAAAGTTCCAAGTTTTCAAGAATATAGGGCATAATAACCTTGTAAATCATTTCTAGAGACTTTGCAGCTGGACCTCAACATCCAGAACGAGCTCAAATATATTTTCATCACTAGGCTAACGTTTGCTAAATATACAGAAATGGATGAAATCTACCGAAGACTACTCAAAGTCACCATTCCCAGTCAGCAAAGATGGGAGCAGTTGTGATGTTAATCCCTAATAATGGCTCATTACCCCTTAATTGGGGCATATTATATTAGTAATGGTATTTTATTTATGTCGGATTTAGGCCATTAGTTGTAACTATACCTCCTAGTCTCCTATATATACCAAGGAGACATTTTCATTTTGAATCATCTTGTACTTGAACATTTAAGTGGGGTAAAAAGGAGGTTTCCCCCTCGAAGAGGATTATTATCTAAAATTATCTCTTTTTCATGGCGTTGAGTTATTTTTCTGAGGTTTTTCTATGCTATATTGATATTTGATTCTTGTAGAATTCCTGCAGAAACCCCAATAGATATAGAATTCTAGTTAAATTGAGCACAAACAATTTTTTGATATTCAAGAGATGAGAGAAAGTTTTTTCTCCATAAATAAAAGAATTATATTAATCAAAATGAATATACATGAGCAACCATCCTCAAAAAGAAGAGAGGAGGTGAATATATAGAATTTCCAACATAGAAATTCTAGTAAAAAAAAGCTAGAAATAGCTAAAATAGGTGTCATAAGCTAAGGGAGACTACATAGTTCGACTTAGAACACTAAATATACATGTCACACACTCATTAATTTCCACAAGATTCAAGTGATGTGCATTATCTCACTTAATCTCACCTAACTGACAAGAGAAGCAGTTCCAACTCACTTAACTGACCCGAAATAGTAGTTACTAATAATAGTAATGGAATAAATCATTAATTAAGGAATAAATCTCTCACTCAAAGAGGAGGTGCACATTCCCCAATAATATATGAGTTTTTTCATGGGGGAGTTGGAATAAATCATGAATAAATCAAGAAAATCAAGAATAAATCGAGAAAATCAAGAACTGGGAGTTGTCTTGATCTAAAATTAGCAGTTTTCCCTAAAATCTAGGGATGAGGCTCCCTTCTTCTTTATGTGGAAAAATTAGGTGAAATAAAGTGTAAATGAATGTATTAACCAATATCTAGGAGTCTAATCTAGGTATAAACTAATGTAAGTTAGGGTTATCCTCCAACACCCCCCCTTAAGCCTAACTGTAATGACAAAAAATTTGAGTCCTGACAACTTGGCCATTTTAGGTACTCATTACNCCTCATGAAAAGAGGAAAGAGGGAAAACCTTGTGGGAAACCACCCCCCCCCCCCAAAAAAAAAAGGAAAAAAAGAATGTTGAGTGGCCAAAAGTGACCTACTCAGTTGTCTTCACCACTCCAAGCATAACTCTAAGTTCTGAAAATTTCTTTTCAGTGAAGGACTTGGTGAAGATGTCTGCAACCTGCTACTCTGTGGGGTAGTACTGCATTGAAATGACTGTTTCATGGATCAGCTCATGGATGTTATGCATGTGATAAACTTCCCATCTGCAAGAAGCGACAATGGCCAAAAGTAGTCGAATGGAGTCCATTTTTGCAACAGGTGCAAATGTCTTTGTGTAGTCTATGCCATGTACCTGTGAGTATCCTTTTGCGACAATTTAAGATTTGTACTTTCTGATATCACCATATGCATAAATATTTTTTCGATATATCCATTGACATCGAACAATCTTTCTTCCTTTCAGAAGTGGAACCAAGTCCCATGTGTTGTTTCCAACAGCCTCTCAGAGTGGGTTTCCAGCAGCAGAGTACTCCTCATCCATGACAGCCTCTCAGAGTGGGTTTCCAGCAGCCTCAGAGTGTGACTTTAGATCTGAACCAAGTGACATATATAAATTTATAGGAAGAAAAGGTTATGTGGCAGCCAGGGCTTGAGGAGCCCCAAAAAACTATGATCTAGTTCTTCTTGTATCCGTAGGATCACCGACTAGTTCACCCGCATCTTGCAGGGTTTTCTCTGCCCAAGTTGGAAACTGAGTTGGAGCAGCCATGACCTGCTCCTCATCCTCTATATCAGACACAAAATTATTCTCTGATGGCTTCTCTTATGTGCTCGAATAAGTTTCTGACTCCTCCTCATTAGTGACAACAAACGGTTCCTCAGTAGGGTCTTCTGAAAAATCATGCAGTGATTCTTCTTCAAACTTCACACTTCGAGCTAGAATGAAATTTTCAGTGTGAGAGTTCAGAAATATATATCCTTTGACACCTTCAGGATATCCAACAAATATTTATTCAACACTTTGAGGATCCAAAGCCTTCCTCTTATCTATTGGAATGTCAGCCCATGCTTGTGAACCAAAAATACGAAAGTGCGACACTTTCGGTTTCTTACCGGTCCAACATTCAAAAGGAGTGGTGCCTTTGAGGGATTTGTGAGGAAATTGGTTCTGAATGTATGCTTCAAAATTAATAGCTTCAGTCCATAGCTTGGGAGCTAATGATTTCGACTGTAGCATACAATTTGCCATCTCTTTTAAGGACCGTTTTTTCCTCTCCGCAACATTGTTCTGCTGTGGTGTATATGGCACTGTGTGTTGTAGTTGTATACTTGCATCAATACAAAGTTGTTGCACATATTTGTTGACATAATCCCCCCCATTATCAGTACGGAGTATCTTAATCTTACACCCAGACTCATTCTCAGCAAGTGCTTTAAATTCTATAAGGCATTCAAATACTTTGGATTTTAATTTAAAAAAAAATACCCAAGTAAAGCGAGAGAAATCATCTATGAAGGTGAGTACATATCGATCCTTACTGACTGAAGGCTGTGGGAATGGGCCCGTGATGTCACTGTGAATCATCCCAAGAGGTGAAGAAGATTTTTTTTCCTTCCCTTTATCAAACTCTTGCTCTGGATGCTTGCCAAGAATGCATCCTTGACATACACCGCTTGTGAATTTAATAGGTGGCAATCCTTCTACCATGTTTTCCTTGTTGATTTGATGCAAGTAATTATAGTTTAGATGGAAAAATATTTCATTCCATAACCTGCTGATATCATTAGATTGTGACAGAAATAAAGTGCTAATAGATTTAGGAACAAAGTGGGAGAATAAATACAAACGAGAACCGTGATCTGCAATTCCATGTGCAAGTTGTGAGCCTGTGGAAATGTCGATAATCACTGCGGAGTCCGAAGTGAACTCCACCTTCCTTCTAGAGCCAGAATGAGTGATATGATATATCAAGAGAAGATTTGCGGAAAGCGAGGGAACGTGAAGAACATTTTTGAATCATCTCCCTTCGATATCAACAATTCCTTCTCTGCACACCTTTGCGGGTGTGGCATCTCCCAATTAAATTGGGGATCTGGTGCTTTCTTCGATGGAGGAAAATTCATCTTTTGATGTAGACATATGGTTCGATGCACCTGAATCAAGGATCCAAGATTATGGAGTGGATGTGATAGCCATTAAATCATTACCATCTCGTGCTCTCCCTCCCATTCTGTTATCATCTTTCTTCTTTGCATTTTCAGGCACCGTGAGATTGTGTTGTTGCAATTGCTTAGCCATCAAATCGATAGTCTTCCTCATGTAATTTTATTCGGGATGAAAACATTTGGAACAGTATATGAAAAGTGTTCTTTCCTTATTCTTCTTACCCTTAATCTCAGAAGATTTATTTGAATATTGTGCGGATCTCTCCTTCTTCGGTTCAGGAAATTTACCCATTCCTTTTTTCTTGTCTTTTCCACTGCTCTTTGGAGCATTAGTAGCTGCAAGTGATTGGTTCTTGGAACACTTGATGGAACCCATTTGGACTAACTTAGCTTTCTCTTTAGTCAATCCTGCAATGAAATCATTCAATGGAGGCATTTTCCATTTTTCTTGAGTCAATTTAGATGCTTGAAAAGATGACACAAATACAGAATATTCAGGGCCTAATTTCAAGAGAATTGAAAGGATGAGTTGTTCTTCCTCTTTCGTGACTCCACATGCATTAAGTTCAATGAAGGAGGGATTTGAACTTGGTGAAGAATTCTTTCAGGTTTCTAAAATGAATTGGACTTAGGGATATGAGTTCATTCTCCAGTTGATGCACTCTCATTGCATCCTGCTTGCCGAATAATCCTTCCAATGTGGTCCAGACCACATCGGGAGTAGTGGCTCTACTGACATGAAAGAGGATATCTATGGAAATTGATAGGTATATCAGCCCAATTGCTTCATATAATTTATTGAAATACTTTATTTTCTCCACTGCAGCAGTCAGTTCTTTCTCCGTTCCCATTGTTACCCGGTAAAGCCCTTTGCTTCGGAGGAGCAGAGAGATCTCTGTCTTCCATTCGAAGTAATTGAAAGGATTTAGAATGAGTTTTGTGGGTTGAGAGAGATGATCCATTGCTGATTTATGCGCCTCTTGATGATATATACCTGCAAATAAAACTGTGTACAATCCACTAGATTCAATCTAGCTCTGATACCATGTAGAATTCCTGCAGAAATCCTAATAGATCTAGAATTCTAGTTAAATTGAACACAAACAATTTGCTGATATTCAAGAGATGAGAGAAAGTTTTTGATCCATAAATAAAAGAATTATATTAATCAAAATTAATATACATGAGCAACCATCCTCACAAAGAAGAGAGGAGGTGAATATATAGAATTTCCAACATAGAAATTCTAGTCAAAAAAAGCTAGAAATAGCTAAAATAGGTGTCATAAGCTAAGGGAGACCACATAGTTTGACTTAGACCACTAAAGATACATTTCACACACTCATTAATGTCCAAAAGAGTCAAGTGATGCACATTATCTCACTTAAGCTCACTCAACTAACAAGAGAAGTAGTTCCAACTCACTTAACTGACCCAAAATAGTAGTTACTAATAATAGTAACGAAAAAAATCATTAATTAAGGAATAAATCTCTCACTCAAAGAGGAGGTGCACATTCCCCAATAATAGATGAGTTTTTGCATGGGAGAGTTGGAATAAATCATGAATAAATCAAGAAAATCAAGAATAAATCGAGGAAATCAAGAACCGAGAGTTGAGTCTTAATATAAAATTAGCAGTTTTCCCTAAAATCTAGGGATGAGGCGCCCTTCTTCTCTATGTGGCCAAATTATGTGAAATAAAGTGTAAATTAATGTATTAACCAAGATCTAGGATTATAATCTAGTTATAAACTAATGTAAGTTAGGTTTATGCTCCAATAGTTCTTAACATATGGTATCAAAGCTAAAGGTCTTGGGGTTTCGCTGCTACATCTGAGACACCTCGGAATTTTCGCTATAATTTTTTTTCTACAATGTTTTAGAGGGAACTACTTGGTGTATATTTATCATATGGATCAAGGTACGTTGGGTTAAAAATTCAGCTCTTGAGGCCTTATATTTTCGGAGATACAACTTGTACAAGATAGGGTTTTGGAATCATCCTGAACTGAGTCATTAAGGAATTTTCACTATAAACAATTTTTTGTAATGTTTTAGACCAAGAAATCTGGTAGATATTCACAAAAATTAGTAAGGTATCTGTGGTAAAAATTTTAGATTCTGAGCCATCTTAAATTTGTAGGTACACCCTGTGTAAGATAGGGTATTTGACTTGTCCTATTGACTAATCTCAAGAAGGTGTTCCAGGTAAAACAATCATAACTTATTCCTAAAGCATCCAAATTGAGTGGGACTAGTTTCATTGGATCGTGGATAGTCTGTAGTATTTCTGGTACAAGTTTTAGAATTTTATATCAATTATTTTGTGCGAGCCACGCTATACAAGTGAGATCTCCTGGAAAGGCCAAAAATCGGCAAGTTGTGGGGAAGTTACCATAAATTCCACTTGGCACATCCAATTTTGTTCATACCTGTGGCATTGCAGAGAAGAAATATCAGAGAACTACATAAAATAAATTTTCATACCCAGAAGGGCCGAAACTTGGGAGATACAACAGAAGAAAGATTGTCTAGCAGAACCACCTCAAAATCAAGGTTCAAAAGTGATACTTGGCCAACAAGCCACCCCAAAAGGGAACTTCTACACCAAATAAGCCTCCAAAAAATCCTACTTGGACTTTTGATGAAGGTGAAGAAATACGTAGGGACATAAATGATTTACAAAAGAATATAGTAACAAAATATGAACTACAAGAGATTATGGAGGATTTAAAAGGGGAGATCATGGAAGTATTGAAAATTTTCGTAACAGAGAAGACACCTGAAAGTGAAAATGCATCCCATGAAATTCATGATGAGGACACAAGGAAGGTGAATCAAGAATGGATAAACTCCAACTTTGGTTTGAATA
>ML779114.1:0-27482 GCA_009831015.1 Picea engelmannii | reverse complement strand
GGGACAAAGTTTCTTGAAGGGTGGGTGTATGTAACAACCCAAATTGATTAATTTTTATCGTAATTTTTAAATTTGAATTTAATTAATTATTGAAATATAGTAAATGAGTCTTTTATTATTTTATTATTAAAAGTGGGTGAAGTAACTAATGGGGGGATAAGGTTGTTTGGGAATTAATGGGAGGATAAGGTTGTTGGGGAATTAATGGGAGGATAAGGTTGTTGGGGGATTAATGAGGGGGACTTGAGAGAAGAGGATAAGAGAGGAGGGGAGAACTGGGAAGAGGATCTCATTTTTATTTTTGTTGGAGAATTTTTGAAAGATAGAGGGAGAAGGTGGAGGGAAAAACAGTTTTGGACTGCATCTGGATTGCTGGTTTTACTTGAGGAGCTTGTTAGTTTTACTTGAGGAGATTTCTTGAGGACATTCATAGCGGGCACCTATTGCTGGGAATTTTGGGCTCGGGGGTCAGGAAACTGAAAGGAATATTGGGGCTAGGGAGTCGGATAGGTTGTTCCTAGATGGCTGGGAGGTTAGTCATTTTTGGGCAGAGCTTTAGCTTAGACAGAGTTGGAGAACAACACCAGTTTGAGGTATTTATTATCATTATTATGTTGTGTTCATTATTGTTATGTTGTTCATTTTTTTTACTATGTTGAATATGTTATTCATTATCATGCTACTCATTTTTAAATTCTACTGAACAGTGAATTGTTATTATGCTGAATAGAGAACAAAAAATAAATTATGTTTAAATTTATATTTTTTTTAGGCTCTTTTTTGACAGGCCTTACAACCACCTAATTATGACACTTCTAAAGCAATAGAGAAGGTTTTGTGTCACACTTTGGTGGGATCGATCCTATGGAAAAGAGGAAAAGACAACGATATGCAGAAAGATGGGAGTGAAAAACTAACTTATATGCCAAAGTTGGAAAAATGAATTTTACCATGGGATGATAAAGTAACCCATCTAAAAAAATCACCAGACCGAAAGGAAAATTCCATCAGAATAACTGAAAGATAACTCAAAAGAGAACTCAAGTATCCACCAAGCAAGGAAAAGTGAAAAAGGGGACCAAATTAGGGGAAAAAGGGATAAAAATGTCTATAAAAAGAGATGGACAACACATTTTACCATTGCAATTTGGAAATTAACAAAAAGTCAAAAGAACCCTTTTATCAAAGACATGAATTCCTGGAGCTACGGTGGATGCAATACCATCCCACTTGGACCAAGCAAGTACAAATCACCCTCTCTTTCATTTTGATTCACTTATTTGTATTTAATTTTTAGTTCGGGTGGCGTGCACCCTTGTAAAAGGGTCGCATCTATGTGTATGCGAGTTTTCCAAGGCCAACCCACGTATGTACTCGAGAAGAGTAATAATAAACCTGAGTACATATGTGAATGTATAAAATGCAACTCACATACACCTCCTTTTGTATTGAAAAAATAAAATACAAGTATTAAATCCTCTCCATATTTTGTGTGTGACAGGATGTATGTGCACTAGAGAGAGAGGGAACATGAGGAGCTGGATGTCTTGGTCGAGGAGGACCCTATGGCGGTTGCTACGCTAAAAAAATGTGGCTTATGGAAATCCTTTCAGTGTCCATTCATGAAGGCACAACCGAGGTTGCTTAATTCCTTGGTAGAGTATTGGCATCCCGATGCAGAGACATTCATGTTAGAGGGTCCAAGAGAGACAGTATGGGGGCATATTTCCTTCTTCCCAGAATTGTGCAGGTGGGCAGTCTTACTGCCTAGACAAGGTGGAGGAAGGACCCAAGAAGCATTCGATGAAAAATTCTTCTACCGGTGGGCATGTCAGATCCCAGTCATAGAGAACTATCCCTATGCAGGGATTGTCTTCCTTAGAGATCTTGACATGCCTTTTCCCCTTAGTGAGGAGTGTGGAAAGATAAGTAACATATATATTTTTAAAGTTATTAATTTTTTTTAATTTTCATATATATCCTTTTTATGTATGTGTCTGAGTACTAACTTACAAATATGTTATGTACATATGTGGGACTTGTTCGACCAGAAGACTTTGTCGGGACCAGGCATTGTCCT
The DNA here is from genome assembly GCA_009831015.1 of Picea engelmannii. Classification (NCBI taxonomy): domain Eukaryota; kingdom Viridiplantae; phylum Streptophyta; class Pinopsida; order Pinales; family Pinaceae; genus Picea; species Picea engelmannii. Next base: position 25,402 of record ML779114.1, on the reverse strand, counting down.
TGACCAGAGGTAGGACCAGCAACAACAGGAGGACCAGAAGTTGTGGGAGGACCCCCATCCGGAGAGGCTGATAGAGTCCTACGATGAGTGGAGAGGAACCTCACTACTCTCACTCACACAATTCCTATGGCTAAGATCGAGGATCTCCCGCCAGCGATGCAACCACATGTAGTAGGGGTTCCTCGGACCTAGGTTCATTTATTTCAGCGTCTTGGGAATTTCGTTGTCCACTATAGCAGGGCCAATACTCCTAGACCTTAGATAGCGTCAGACTATTTACATGCCGAGGGAAGATTTTGTACTATGTATTTTGAGGGCCTAAGCTCGACGATGTATACCAATTATTTTTTAGGATTTCATGCCCACTTTTTTACTCATGAAACCATTTTTGGACAGACAGACAGACACACACACACATATATACATATTTTTTTTTTAGGGATGACATTTTTTACAAATGTATTTAGATGTGTGTGTGTGTGTGTGTGTGTGTGTGTGTGTGTGTGTGTTTTACTTTTACATGAGACAAACATGCCAATCTAAAACTTAATTAGTTAGAGTATCATTTAAATGATTAAATATCCTAGGAACATGAATATAAGTAATATAATAAAAAGATTTATTCATGTAATATAAGTAATATAATCAAAATATCTAAAACTTATGTTCCTGTTTAAAACCGATCTTTGATGTTAATTCATTCAACATTTATTCTATAAGTGACTGCCATGGTCAGTGACGATATCCTTCAGAATACTGAATCTTGCTACTATCTAATTGAAACCAAAAATGATAGTCATTTCTCCATCATTGTTAAATGTCAGCATAGCTTTGAACCACTTAGTGAAGTAGTCTATTTCTGGGATGATATAGTGATTCCCCCTGGCAGAAGTTGGGTGACATGTAGTGAAATCAATCCCCCACTTGGTGAAGAGACCGATAGAAATGACTAGAAACATGGGAGGAGTGTGTGCCCACATCTTCCGATAGAAGATCTAGCATGGGTGACACTTCTTGACTACCTCAACACAATATTTGATTAACGAGGGCCAAAAGTATCTTGCGTGAAGAATATTTTGGGTTGTTTCCAACCCAGAAATATTATTTCCACATGCTCCAGTGTGATAGTAGTTCAAAATGAACTCCTCTTCTTCATGGGTAATACATCATCGAAGAATGAAATCTACACCTTGATGATACAAAGTGTCATCGAGGATGAGATAGTTTTGCTCTTGGTGTCATATTCGTCGACGTTCATCACAAGAAGGAGAAGAGGAGTACTTCAAAGTTTGAAGATACACAAGTATATCTCCATACTAGGGCTCTGAAGAGGCAATTAAAAAAAGATCTTCATTGATATGTGACTCTTCGGGTATAATATCGCTAGACTTGACCGATAGTTTTGAAATTAGTTCAGCAAAGACCAATGACTTCTTAGATATCGTGGAGACAAATGTAGGGTTCGGCTCCACAAAGACTTATAAAACCCAAAAAAAAAATTAATTTAAGGAATGCTAACCTAACATTTTAATTTAATTCATAATCAGCATATAACCAAAAATTATTGAACTGAACATAATAGCTTACGAAAAACCTTATAACTCTTCATATTCCTTAAATTGCATAAAACAAATACGTAAACTAAAATACCTTGGTCTGATGCTAACCTTCTGCTTGTCTTGTTGACCTTCCTGCTACTTACGCTTGTCTTGTTGACCTTCCTGTTGCTGCCTTGCCTAGCTTGAAGCCATAGACCAACTCTGCCCAAACCATGTTTCCAACTTGCCAACTAGGACAGCTTCCTAGCTCCAGGATACCATATGGATATCCTGGCCCCCGTGCCTAAAACCCCCAGCAACACAGTGCCACTGTATATTCCATTGTAGGGTGTGGGCCCTAGTTATGATTAGGAGGGGTGGAGGCATTTCCCACCATGTATCCTCCGAAACCTGAAGTCATGGGAGGATGGTGTTAGTTCATGCTCCCCAAGACGTGTGATGATGACTGTCAAATGCCTGCTAGAGAAGCTTGGTCGAGATCGTGACACTTCCGCTTACGGGTTCTATTTGGAGTTAGGTCAATATAGTTGACGCTCCAAGATAGTATAGCAGAGGGAGGATAGGAATGGATATGGAAGTAGGTTAGGGAGGAAGGATGAGTAGTAATAGTTGAGAAGGTATCGAGATCTGTCTTGTAGTGGAATTTAATGGTTTCCCTTCAAAAAAAAAAAGAAATGTGTATATATGAATATTCATCATTACGTAACTAAACCACAGTTGTCTAAATAAAATTGTTGAACTGGATAATAGTAATTAAAGGATTTCTCAAACAATTGATTGGTTTGTTGTCTTTTATAAAAGACTAGTCTTGCTGACTGGATTGGATGTGTACATAAATTACTAAAGGATGATAGTTTTGATTATTAGTACATGCAAGAGACTTGTATGTACTAGCTACACATGCATTTCCCATACATATACACTAGTATGTATGAGTTTTCTTAACTTACTTACTGATAATGATAGTTAATTGTTATGAATGTGTGAACCATGTTTCTTTTCCTTTGTACCATAAGATACCTTAACTTTGGGATGGAGTTTCCTGAAGGGTGGGTGTATGTAACAACCCTAGTTGAATATATGTTTAGGGATTATTAAGTAAAAATTTATTAGGTGATTAATTGTCCTAACATGGTTTTAACTAAACAAAGATTGGCATAATAATATTAATTAAAGCCTTATAATTGTGTAGGGTTCGGCTCCACAAAGCCTTATAAAACCCAAAAAAATAATAATTTAAGGAATGCTAACCTAACATTTTAATTTAATTCATAATCAACATATAACCAAAATTTATTGAACTTAACATAATAGCTTATGAACAACCTTATAACCCTTCATATTCCTTAAATTGCATAAAACAAATACGTAAACTAAAATACCTTGGTCTGATGCTAACCTTCTGCTTGTCTTGTTGACCTTCCTATTGCTTCCGCTTGTCTTGTTGACCTTCCTGTTACTGCCTTGCCCAGCTTGAAGCCACGAACCAACTCTACCCAAACCGTGTTTCCACCCTGCCAACTAGGACAACTTCCTAGCTCTAGGATACCATATGGATATCCTGGCCCCCGTGCCCAAAACCCCTAGCAAACCGGTGCCCCTTGTACTAATCCTTCCCGACTACAGAACTCAAACTCCCCTACACAAATCCAAGAGAACCCTCAAAAAATTGATCCCCTCCTCCCCTCATATCCCTCCTTCACCACCCTTTTCTCCTCATTTATTTCCTTATCTATACATTCATTATTTTATCCACATAGTTAATGCCATACCCTATTATTTAATGTTTCTTATCCTTATTTTTAATGCTTCTTATCCCCTAGTATACATAGATAATTTAATTAAACAATTAAATTTATTAACCCTCTTAAATTTATTTCCCTGTTCATTCAATGCGGTAGGTAATTAATTTAATTAATTAATTAATCAAAATTATAACAATTAATTAATTAATAAATATTTAATTAATATTATTATGTCAATCTTTGTTTAGTTAAAACCATGTTAGGACAATTAATCACCTAATAAATTTTTACTTAATAATCCCTAAACATATATTCAACTAGGGTTGTTACAACAAAATCCAAGTCAAAATACTATAGGATAACTATCCATCTACTGATCCTTCCGCCAATGACCCGTCATGTTAACAGATATTGGAAGGGGTTGATGATGGCAATGAAAGTGGTATGGTGAAGTAATATATAGTGATGGAACCGTTGGACAATGTGTAAAGATTCCAAAGAAAGTTTCTCAACATGAGAGTAGTTTAGTTCCAGTCCAACTAGGCCTTGGCTAAAGTAATAGATAACGTGCTCTTCGAGCGTGTCATCCTCCTAGACCAAAACCATGCCAATGGTTGACTCTACAAAAACGAAATAAAATAATAAAACTTTGTTATAATCAGGATTCCTAAGAAGAGGGGAAGGTGTTAGGGAACATTTCAATGCTTCAAAGGAGAACTGAGTTGCTTCATCCCAACAAAATGGGACGCCTTTTTTCAAAAAACGCATGAACTCTTTAGTGATCTTGACATAGTTAGCGGCAAAATGCTGAAGAAAATTTTCTTTTCCCTGTAAGCTCCGAAGCTCAGGTATTGTGTGTGGGGAAAGAAATTGAACTCTCTCCTCAACCTTAAGAGGATCGACCATGATCCCTTTTTTCTACATGATGAAACATAAAAAACGACCTCATGTCATGCAAAAAATGCATTTTTTTGGATTCATGAGAATCCGATAGTAGTGACATCGCTAAAATCTTAGTCGTAAATGGGAGGGATGATTGGATATCTTACTTGAAAATGATACTATATCATCCAAATATGCCTCGACTATGTCTTTGAGGTCATGAAAAGAGAACGACATGGCCCTCTGAAAGGTAGCTCCAACATTCTTCAGGACAAAACCCATTTTTCGATATGCGAAGGTACCCCAAGGATAAATAAAAGTCATTTTATGTTGGTCCTTGGGATTGATTTGAATTTTATTATATCTCGAAAAACTATTCATGAAAGAGAAGACTTGACAACCCGCACACTCATCGACAATCTGATCAATAAATGAGGTTGGAAAATTGTCTTTCGGGCAAGCTTTGTTCAAATCATGGAAATCCATACAAATGTGAATCATGTCATGTTTCTTGATGACAGGAACTAGGTTTGATACCCATTCCATCAATTGTATGGGGTATATGAAACCATCTTTGAGAAGTTTCTCTACTTCAACCTTTATTGCCGCTATGTTTCGAGGATTGATCGGGAGTATCTTCTGTCACACCGATTTGACATCAAGATAAGTCATAATTTTGTGTTCAAAAATTCGTGGGTCAATTCATGGCATCTCCTCGTAAGACTAGGAAACAACATCACATAAATCCTTAAACAAATCAGTGTAATTTTGAATCCCTTCGGAGGAGGAATCCACTTCAACAAAGACATTCTCCACGACGCCAGGGGTTCTGGAGATATTTATAGGAATCATTGAAACAATACTTGCATGTTTCCCTCGATGTATACTCCATGCACAGCCAGAGGATTAATAGGGCAAGGGATATCTCCATTCATGGTCAAAACAAATTCTCGTTCCTCTATTCTCTTAAGCTCGAGAAGAAAATAAGATCTATGGTGTAGATCATCCCAAGGTCTATCAGGGCTAGTCATTGCCTCCAGAATTGCCTCATCAAAGGGAAAGACTAAGTATAAAGGGTCCTAAGTGGTGAGAGACTCCTGATCCCAAATAGGCTCAAGAAATGGATCTAGCTCTTATGGGGGAGCCGGATTCGGGTTGGCTGAGGATTGTTGGAAAACACTGTACGTAACCTCAACAACAGATAAGGGAATGACCATGCCAAGGTTCCCTATCCCTTCCATATAAGCTGACGGGGAAGGTAAATTCCATGGGTTGTTAAAGTATCTCATTTTAAAAGACGACACTTGAAAAATATCAACCTTCGGCCGGTCGAGAACAACCAAAATAAACCTTACATCATTGAAAGGTGACATATAATCAAAATTTCCCATCAACGACAAAAACAATCTAACACCTAAGTTGACAGCTCCTGGCTACAGGTTATCAATCATTAGGACCATGCAAGCCCCCAATGAAGGGTCATGATGGGAGAAGGACAAATGGTCTACGGTTATAATCCGACCCTCATGTAGAAAGATTAAGACCTGAAAAATAGTGGCTACAACCACGTGCATTGCATAAGTCCAACTCTGTCCTAATAGAAGATTGTAGTCGAGAGGTGCATCAAATACTTCAACCTAGATGAGCATAGTTTTACACTCTAATTCCATAAGGAAAGAAGGAATTATGCAATGTGGTCTGAATGATCGACCATCAAAATCCATAAGCAACGTAGGCGATGGAGACAACTCAGGCTAGCAAATGGCCCTCCAACATGCCAACGACATCACGCAAGGCGAGGCACCCTCATCAACCATCGTATAGAAAATGTTTTTCATCAATGATTTCATGGTGTATGCAACTACTATCTAAAAGGAGACATGGTGAGGAAGATGAGGTTTAAGGTCAGTTGCATAAAATACGATCATCCCTAAGTTAATGGGCTCTACCACTCCCAAGGAAAAAAATAGAGCTTTTCTCTGTAAGGGGAAACTCTGGAGAACCACCAGAGTAGACATTGCAAAAGTGGTATGTGCCAGTTCCTCCATGAAAGATTAATTATGATCATCCCTCACATTTTGGTTACAGGAAGCCTTCTTAAACACACATTTAGGGATGCAAGTCATTGTCTCTCCCACTGTCTTCTCAATTTGAAGAGGAGTCAATGGGTTGGAGGCATCCTTTCCCTTCTCAACATATTTCGACATTCTGTAGTCATGAGTCATGGTTGATAACTGAGAATCCACATTCATAATGTAAATGTTCAAAGCCAGGTTGTTAGCATTAGGTTAGCATTAGGTGCAGGGGGGTCCCTGAGTTCCCCCAAGCATGCTCGTGGATGCAGAAGCTTGAGCCATATTTTTCCCTTGTGGAAAAGGGTGTGTTAACACAATAGGATATTGTTGTGCTAGCAGCCTCTAGGCTTCCACAAGACAAGGACATAGGTGGGTTAAGTGTTCATTCATGCAAATCTTACACAAAAAATTCACCTTCCTCTTCTCAGTTTTTCCCTCACCAACATTGTTACCAACATTTTATCCCCTTTACCCTTCTTGTTTTTCTGTTTATTCTTTCCATTGATCTACTGGTTGGCCTTGGGATTTTTCTATTGCACACTACATGTAGGTTGCATGGGAATTCGAAATAGGAGTCTGGTTGGCCATAGTCTATTGAATCGATAATTGATGTAATTGATTGGACAATATATCCTTGGACTTTCTTTTTTCTAAGCCCACTATGCCATCAAAATGGGGCCCATACTTTTTTTTTGGACTTATCAAGAATATACCGTGGCGAATCAGGTAATATCTTGTAAAGCATGCCAGACTGAGAGTAAATCATTTCTATATAATAGGCTCTCATATTAGCCTCTTCCTCATAAAACACCCTGGATGTTGCTATGTCTTTAGATACACAAGGAAACAAAGACTTCAAGAACCACTCAAGAAAAAATGCAGGAGGAAACTTGACCTTAATCAAGCTCTTTCGTCGCCTCCATTCATGGATATGATCAGAGATATGGCCAGCCTTAGTATGCTTGAAGTTGGCCAACAACTTGATGCCGACATCGTATCTCATTGGAAACTGGAAATGGTTCAAGAAAACTATATCCAAGTCATTAAAGTAAGAGTAATTTGAGATTTTAAGCTCGATATACCACTTTGTTGCACCCCCTATAAGAGTGCATTGAAAAAGGCACAACTGAACGAAGTCATTTTTCAATGAGTTCGATGAGAACCATAAGCAAAAAGTGGTCACGTGACCACCCAGATCTTTGCCATGCTTTCCTTCAAATTTTGGAAGGTCAGAAGGAAAATTAGTCTTCATGGGGGGCCAATGTAGATCATGACAGATCGGGTCGTTTTAAAATCTCAACAAGTCTAGAAAATGCAGGGTTGTCATAAAGGGTAGTTTTGGTTGTGGAGTATTTACATGAAAAGAGGGACCTGGATTTTGACCGGAACCAGGTTTCTAGGAAACTTTGGACTTCTTTCTAGGGTTTTGGTAGACACCGTGGCCTTGACCAATAAAAGTAAATTGTCTCTGTTGTTTCATCATTGACTGACTCCCGAATTTAGATGACATAGCTTGTGTAGGGATTTGTCCCTGTGTAGTGTTCCAAGGACCTTGGATGGGTATGCCCCTAGTTGATCCTCCTAGAATAGGTAATAAAAATTTCTTGGGTTCCATTGAGTGTGGAAGGGGTTTCCCCCGACTGACATCCCTTGCGATTTAAATGAGCCCTACCATTAATTCCAAAGACCTTGTGTGGAGTATAATCATGTCATCTCTCCCTTTGAAGGAATGTTACTTTGCACAGGGTTTTGTTGACCAAATATGGGGTTTCCCCCAGTCGATAAAGAAGACAAAGAAAAAAAATTGTTTCCAAATGCACCAAACAAAGAGAATGATATTTATCCCATCGATGTCGTGTAGGATGAAGGTCCCAAATTTCCGCCACTAAAAAAATTATAATTAGCATTAGGCCCAATTGGATGTTGAAACGCACCACTGAACGAAGGGGACAGAGGAGGTATATGATCCCCACCATAAGGAATAGCATTTAAAGGGGAAGTAGTTCCTATGACTGATTCTTGCAAGGGAGCATTAGAGATCCTTGACCCTAGACCCATGGTCTGTAAAGTATAGTAAGTAAGAATTGAGTTCAAGTCAAAGTCGGGCATTCCATATGAGAAAATAGCACCCATTGCATTCTAAGTGAACCCGACAATGGTCGAAACCGTTAAGGGAACCTACCCATTGCCCGAAGTCATGGGTGTTCGGACAACTGTGGTCCTGAAAGGAAGAGGTGGGGGCGGAGTACAATGCCATGTTTAGCAGTAGTCGTAATGGGAGTATGAGGACTCCCTGACAAAGTAGAAACGTTTTCTTCCATCACTGCTCGTTGAATAAACTGTCTTTCAGGAGAAGTCACCTTTGGAGGGGATATCTGAATTAAAATCCATGCTGATAAGTCGGGGATCGGAAGATTTGTTGGCCTGAAACCTTCGGTATCGTGGTTAGAAACGACAGATTCCTCTGGGGCTGGAAATTCTTCTCTCAGAGATGGATCGGGTATAGTTTCCTATGGCCCGGTTGTTTTGAACAATCCTTCTTGATCTATCCTACACCTCAACGATGGCGAAGCTGGCTCCAGAGTAACCAATGACATGCCCTAAAGCCTATGAAACCAATGGAGTTGTTGATATTCCACCTTGTGAAATGATCAACTGACACAGTAAGGTTTGACTAGCGTGAATCACAAAGCATATGATAAAAGTTCCTAAAGATAAATCAAGAAAACAAATAACTAGTTGGAAGGACAGTTACGCTAATCGACACTAGAGAACTTACCTGTGTAAGTGAAACTTGAACATGGAAGCACCCTCCGGGTATACTCTGCGAAGCGCGATCCAAAATCCACCCTAGGTACTGCAGTATACCCCCACAATTACCTATGTAAGTCCGTAAAAATAGGAAACTGAGTTTCCAGCTCATAGTCAGTCACCAGGCAGGTATAGTCGACAGTCGGGCTAATCGTAATGAACAAGATAACAAGTTTGAAGCTCTTCAAGGGTTCCAAAATCAATTGGTCTAGAAGACAACTAAGGATATCAAATGGATATGAGGTCCATGAGGCTCCATAGGCAAATGTGATCTGTACTATTCCCAATAAATACCCTCAATATACAATCCCCACTATGCTCGGTCTAGCTTTGGAGGGTTTATATCCACTACCTTTACGTATTCAACCTCATGTTTAGCCCCTATGTTAGAGGGGGGTACCAACTAACTCTTATGAAGTTGGAATTTATAAAGTCCCTATAGTAGTCTCCAATGTTTGTTTTAAATGGTCTTGAATATTTTCCTCTTCACACCTATTTCAAGTCCCTAAAAGCCTAAACTAGTCGATGAACCCTACAAACACAAATTTAATATATTTTAAGTTAAGCATTGATTTTATAGGCTTGATTTACACAAAGGATGTGATCATGCAACAAGTGGTGTTTGAAAGAGACGAAAAATGAAGAAAACTTTAGAGAATTTAAAAGTAAATAAGATTCTTCGAATTTAAAGCAAAAGCTTGTAAAACTCTTTGTCAATATCAACTTTTCAAATTAATGTTTCAATATCTTATAATTGAAAGTTTCCTAAAAAAAAAAATTGTTTGACTACGTAAAACTACTTATACTTCTAGGAAAACAAGAAAGAAATTTGAAACTGAAAATATTTTCTTTTGTAAAGAAACAACCTAGGATATGTTACCAAACTAAAAGCATTTTGTTTTCTTTATTTTTGAACTTCTTTAACAAGAAAAACCAAAGTAAAAATTATTTTTTGTTATTCATAGCACGAAATAGGAAAAAGAGAAAACATAAACCAATATTGACGGAGACCTTAGGCCGACTACGTAAATGCAGGGATTCAAATAAGAAACCAAAGGAGGATCTAAAACTTGAAAGTTCACTCTAAACCTCTAGGGAAAACAAAAGAAAATCAAGAAAACAAGTTGAAAATGAATTTTTAACCTAAGGTAAGGCTAGTATTAAAGACTCTGTAAAATCTAAGAAATCCCTGAGAAGCCTAAAGCTTCTGTTAGGAAAGCGAAAAAGTTATATTTTTTAAAAAACACTTTCAAGACACAGAGATGCAAGTTGTTGCACTAGAAGCCTGCGTATGTACACGGGTTGTCTACTGTGTAGACTGCGTATGATCTTGGTTTGATCCAAAGTATAGCGCGTACACCTATGATATTTTTCAAAAATAAGAAGACTAGGTAGATTGATTGGGCAGAGAAAGCTGGTAGGCACCTTACAGGTGACCAGAGACCCTTAAAAGACTCAGTGAACTTGATAAAAAACTCAAAAGTAAATAAATAAGCCAATTCAAACAAAAAATGCTCCCTCTAAAACCCTAGAGATATTCCCCATTGGAGTCGCTAATTCTGCTAGCGGGGAAAACCCCCCTATTACTAAACCAGGGTCAAAATACAGACATAGCTATGATATCCCTTAAAAGACAATCCTATTCTTAAAATACCCAAAAAATTCTAAATGGATGAACAAAAAGAGATAGTAAAGTAGGTTAGAAGTAGTACCTTTGGTCCTAACGTTCAATGTAGACCTCCTCCACCTTTGTAGTTTTCGAGGTTGTTGGTCTCCTCCCAAGGCTGACCTGCAAGAACACTTAGGAAAACAATGCTAAAAATATTATATCTCTATTCATCAATATTAGGGTTAGATATAAACCATTATGCATAAATCAAATGAAAATCATAAACACATAATATTTGAGACAAGAAAATGATTCTTTTATTCAGGATCAAGATTAAAAGTTACAACCTTCAACGGCTGATGCTCCGTGAACCAGGTCTGGGTTCCTCTTCATGTTGCTCCAAATGCATCATCCCAAATACTTCTCTCACAATCAAATTATCACTTTAGGGAAAGGGAATGGATTGTATAGGAGAAAAGGGCTAGAGAGGGAATACTGAGGCCAAATCTCAGAAAGGGCTGCAATATTTGGAATAAAAGGGGGAAGGGATTTTGAGAGAGTTTCTTTGTTCTAATGCTTGATGCTGGAATGGGACCCCAAGAACTCATTTTATATGAAAGAAGAATATTTTTTTGGTTTGGAGACGGGCTACAGTAGGTGAATTGGTTGGGAAACCCTTAATAGCCCGTAAACTCCACCAAATTCCTTGCAACTTTTTATTTTTTGCAACTTTTGGAGGTAAACGCGGGTTGTTTAGTATGCATTTATTGTATGTATGCATGTTTTCTAGTATGCATCTAGCGTATGTAAGTAGGAATTAGTGTAGCAGGGCATGTACATGCTCCAAAAAATGTTTTTTTTAAAGAGAGATCATCAACAATAAGCAAATTGTGCAAGTAGGAAGGACAATGCCATGTATACATAGGTAGGTAACTTTAGGGCTATAACACCTATTGTTTTTGGGTCCCTAGGTGAAGAAATTTGAATGAATTGGAACCATGACTGACATGGAACCCTAACTGGAATGGAATCGTGATTGTCATGTAACTTGGCCTTATTTGCTAATTTTAATTTTTATTTTTATTCTTATTTTTGTACATAATTTGTATATATATTTCATTTAATTTTAATTTTATTTATTTCCTTAATTTTAATTTTAATTTTATTTTTGTCTTTATTTATTTCCATGTGTATTTTACCCTTGGTTTTGAAAAACCACATGGTTTGATTGCACATGGTATTTTCCCATGGTTTTTTATTCTCCATGGTTTCCCCTTAAGTTACCCTTGATATTTATTTCTTAAATGGGGTAAATTAAGTTCACTTTAAAAATCTTTTTGCATGGGTCAAATTTGTTTTTACATGGATCAAATTTGTTTTAAATGAATAAAATATTTGTTACATGGTGTGTTTTTCCTAAGACCCTAATGTATAATATGTACATTCTCATTATTTTTCACGCCCCATAAAATTATAAACAATTTGATTTTTTTATTTTTATGTATATATGTATATTCATTTATTTTGTTTTATTTTTCATTTTAATTTTTTTTCTTATCTATCACCTAAGTCCTATTTTGTATATTTTCATTTTCATTTGATTTGATTTGATTTTAGTTTCGTTTAATTTAACTCTTTCATTTTTTCCCCTCATCGTTTAGAATTAACATTTCATTAGAGTTATCCCCAAGCTTCTTCCTATTGGTCTTCACCTTTACTTCACAGTAAATTTCCATTGGGAGTTACCATTAAGACATACCTCTTACTTTTTTGAAAATCCTTTCCTCCCGACAAACATTCATTCATTATCGGACTCCCCTCTTCCTTTCTTGAATACCCTTGGAAAATTAGCACCATTGATTTAATATTTCATAACTTTATAAATCCCATCAGAATTACCCGTTGGAATTTTTACCTCGGAGGGTTCACAAATGGGTTGTGCAATGTTCAAAAAATGGGTTGTGCAATGTTCAGGCAGTCGTATATGGATCTACAAGAGTCAAAATTAGACCTGGAAGAGCACATTGGAAGGATGAGACAGAGAAGAATAAGATGGGATGATATTAATCAATAGACTAACACTAGAAACACCCAGAAAATTTTTGAGGAACACACGAAGAAAAGAACATGTAGAGTTAATAAGATTCTAAATGAATATCATTTATGAACTGACTTAGGGTGAGAATAACCACTCAAGAGTCTCTTAAAATTCTATTTATAACGCTCGTGATATGGATTTAGGAGCGGAATGAAATGATTAAAAGACCAAATACAATAAACACAAAGATATGAAGAATAACACAAAGATCCAGGGAACAATATCTTCTATTGAATACTGAAATAGGTTGAAACTATAAAACTACAGAACTAAAAGCACTTGCTCGAATGGTGGTATCTATATATGAGAAGAGATGTGGCTTCTATTCACATCCATTGAGCATAAAATGCATTACAATGAGGCTCCAAAGGCCTTTTTGATATTACTTATGAATGCCAAAACCCTAGACATCCAAAAAACTAACCCTAGAAGGTGAAACGGTGGTCAGGGTTGGCCAGTCATGAATGACTTGGATGTTAGCTAGATCAACATGTACCCCATGCTCATCAGCAATGTATCCCAAGTATTGGACCATGTTCATGCCAAAAGAGCATTTTTCCAAGTTGGCATAAAGTGCTTCTTCAAAGTGCTCAAAACCTGTTGAATATGTCGCATGTGCTCCTCCTACGTTCTGCTAAAGATGAGGATGTCATCCAAATATACCAACACAAAGGAGTTGGTGAAGGGTCTCAATACATCATCCATCAACCTCATGAAAGTGGTTGGTCCATTTTTTAAGCCAAAGGGCATGACTAGTCATTCAAAGAGACATTCTTTAGATTTGAAGGTTGTCTTCCATACATCAGTTGGTTCGATGGGAACCTGGTGGTAGCCAAAATTTAGGTCAATCTTGCTAAAGAAATTTTCCCTCTTGAGTTGGTAAAGAAGGTCATCAATCTTGGGAATGGGGTACTGGTTCTTGACTGTGATTTTGTTTAAGGCTTTGTAATCAATGTAGAGTCGCCACGTCCTATCCTTATTCTGCACCAATACATTTGGGCTTCTGCAAGGGGTGGAGATGGGTCTAATGTGCCCCTTTTGAAGTAAATTTTGGATCTATCTCCTAATTTTGTCATTTTCCATTAGTGAGTGATGATAGACTGGTCCATTAGGTAGAGGTGCACCGAGGGTCAGATCAATTTGATGCTTGAATTGGAATTGTGTTGGTACCCCCATAGGTGAGGAGAAGATGTCTTTGTATTCCTCCATGATCCTGTCCACTTGCTTCTGCTGCAAAGAGAGGCTCTGTGTAGAGGCCACAAATGTGGCGATTACCTTCTTCTTACTATGAGCATGGATCACAAAGAAGAAGAAATTTCTAGTCTGTGAGATGACCTTAATGCATTACTTAGAAGAGATTAAATAAATAGCAGTAGGCGACCCTACCTATGGTATCGTTTACAATTATCTACCCAAAGTAATAATAACACTACGGGGTCTAGACTCATACATAACATCAAGCTTATAGAAATATGGTTTTCCTAAAAGAACATCACAAACTTAAAGGGGATAAATATCACACAATACCTCATCTTTGAAAGGCTTGATACCGTAGGGCAGGCGATATTGTTGGCTGACACAAAGATCTCTTCACTGGAAAAGCTAGCCGATGGTGTAGGGTTATGGGTGTGGTGTCATTGGTAGGTCCAACTTCTTGATGATATCTATTGAAATCAGGTTCTTCTAACTCTCACTATCGAAAATGAAATGAAGAGGAGCCCCCTTTACCCACATCTACAAGTGAAAGAGGCGTTCTCCTTCCTCTGGTTCTTCTGGTTCTCTTGGTCAAACTTTGGTGGTAGCGATAGTGGCACTAGGTTCAACATTGATAATTTGCTTCCCTCCTTCAGTATTTGATTAAGAATCATAATCGACCTCTGACTCGGAAGCCTTCAGTTCGGCCATGAGTGACAGGTTTGAGCGACATTCCTCGGTGTTGTGCCAAGGGATTTTATGGTACTCACACCATTTTCCCGTGTCCTTCTTCATCTTCTCATTTCCCTTCTTGTGTTGTGGATTGGACTGGTTGCATTGAGGAAAACCATCTTGAATTGGTCCCTTGCTATGTTGGTTGGGGACACCTTTTATTTTCTTCGGCTGTGAGGGGTTTTTAGATCCAAACTCTCACCTTTTCTTCTTAAATTTTTGCTCGATCTTGATTGTGTATCTATAAGTCGTGCCCAATGACACAATGTCTAGAAAATCCATTTATGTTTGAATGTATCTATCCAAATAGTCATGGTATTTGAGCACCATATGACACTCAGAGTCTTTGATACCCAATTTGGTGTGTAGGGTATGGAAAATATTGGTGAAATTTGGTATTGTCTGGTCCCTTTCTTGACGTAGGGTGGTCCATCTGGTGTATTTGTCCTTGTAGCTTCCAACATGGTAGTATTGTTCTTTGATGGTGTCCCAGAAGGAATCCCATGTAGGGGCAACCAAAAAAATTACAGATTCCTCTACTGCCCTTTACACTGAGTAAGTATCCCACCAGTCTTTAATAGGGGGAACGACCTTGAGGAGTGAAAAAGTGATATTTTCCCTATCGAAAAAATTGTGGACCGAAAAATACCCTTCAAATAGATTCAACCATTTATCTACAACATCCACATCTATCAGTCCTTCAAATAATGGAATATCAAAATTTACATGTACCTTGAAGGGGGTTGCATGGCCACTTGTTGAATATGCTTCTCCTATGGGAAGTCATCGAAGGATCTATGCAAAGTTGTCCATCATTTTGTTCCTTTTTCATGCAAGGGATTCCTTGAGAAAGATTTTAATAAAATATCCTACTCCATAAGCTTTCTTTTCATCCCCCATGGGTTGTTGTCAAGATTGGCATGAGCGATCTTGCAATGGATCGATTGGTTTGAGTCCCAAATTCTTGTACCCATATCTTGTCGGGGACATGCACAAAGAAAAATAAATGAAGAGCATACCACTCTGATACCACTGATCTGGATTTAGGAGCGGAACGAAATGAGACTGAATATAATAAACATAGAGATATGAAGAATAAAACATATATCCAGGGAACAATATCTTCTATTGAATAATGAAATAGAATGAAACTGTAAAACTACAGAACTAAAAATCCTTGCTCGAATGGCAGTAGCTATCTTTGAGAGGATATGTGGATGCTACACCCATCCGTTGAGAATAAAATGCATTACAATGAGGCTCCATAAGCCTTTTTGATATTACTCATGAATTTCAAAACCCTAGACATCCAAAAACCTAAACCTAGAAGGTAAAACGCCAAACGTCATGTGAGACCTTATGAGTAAGTTGGTGTAAGTTGGTACCTCAACTTCCCAGGGTTGTAACTTTTGCATATGACCTCCATTTTAGGCGCATGATAGCCCATTGGAAAAGAGAAATACACATTTTGTCGTCAAACTCTGACTCTGTCTATGGTTTGATTGTGGTGAGCCAAAAAAAAACATTTAGGGCCCCAAAACGACCCTAAAAGTACAAAAGTTGTGCTGACATGAAAACATAAAAAATAAGCCAGTTTGATTAGGCGAGAGGCCATGAGTATCCACCTAGGGGATGTATGAGGCTTCAGACAACCCCATAAGTGTATAACCCACAATTACAAAGAAGTACAAAAGAACGTGTTGAACAAAAATAGACCAGAGAAGCCAGTTTGAATAGGTGGGTGGCCACCAATATCCACCTGGATCATCTCGCATGTTCATTTATGAAAATAAAAAATAAATTTGAATTTGTATAATGACAAAACAAAGGGAAATGAAGTGAACAGTCACAAGAACTTAGGAGTCTCTCTTATGTTATAAAAGAGAACTCGTTGAATGTAGTGGGGGAATTTTTCCCATTGTATAGACTGAGAATACTATTATTTTTGTATGTATGAAGAGAAGAGTCCATTTATGAAGTCATAAATGTATCAAATGTGTTAGGGACTAATCCATAAGTGTTTTCCATTTAATGTTTTCGAGTACCTATCACATGAAATTTTTATATGCTTAATATTTAGAATGCTTATGCTATTCTAATTTGTAATGAGTATAGGGATGATTCTACAGGTCTCCTCTGCAACTATTTGAGATGATATCTGAAATATTATTGTGTTAACATATTTTTAGATGCCATGAACTATTTATACTTTCAAAATATCATTTTAAATTGTGCTCATCTATTAGTTTTTCTACTGTGGTATAGGTTAGAAAATACAATATGATGATCCCAAGACGTTGGAGGAAACTATAATGAGATCCAAGTGTCGCTATGATCAACATAGAGGAAAACCCACTTACCAAAAGGTTTGGGAAGACAAGAAGAAAACAAATATGGAGCAAAGGAAGAAGGGGACCAAGCCACCATTCTTCATAAATAACTTTCAGGGACATCCAACTCCTAAGGAGATTAGAATGACAAAGTAAATGGGGAAAATACCAAGGTAGGGACCAATGAAGTGTTGGGGTTACGAGGGAGATCATATGTACAAATATTGTCCTCACAAAGGTGAAAATGTGAGGAATATTCACAATCCACAAAATTCTTATACAATGGAGGACATGAGAAGAAATGTACCTAGGATATACACAACCATGGATAACAAGCAAGTTGAGTTTTAGTCACATATGATTGAAGAGGAAGGTAAGATAAACAACCAACCCATTACTATTTTAATTGATTGGGGATATAATCATAGTTATCTATATCCTAAGATCATGGAAACATTCCAATTGACAAGAAACAAGCTTGGAAAACCTTGGTTGGTGTAGTAGCTACACAAGAAAAAAGGAAAATTAATGAGATGGTTAAGGTATGTCCAATGGACATGAATGGAATGAGCACCAAAGAGGATTCGAACATTATACCTTTGGGATCATATGATTTTCTAATTTGTATGGATCGGTTGGACATGCATCATGTTGTCCTAAAATGTTACAATAAAGAATTTACTTTCTTAGATGAGGAAGGAAACTTAAAAACAATACATGGTATTCCAAGGGCTGTAACTATTAGGGAAGTTTCAGCCTTGCAGCAGAAGAAAAGATTCAAGAAAGGATGCTACTTATTTGCAACACATATGGAGGAGGAACCCAAGGATAACGTTCCAAATATTGAAGATTATGCAATCCTAAAGGATTTTGAATATTTTTTTAGAGAAATACTAGGGCTTCCACCCAAAAGAGATATTAATTTCTCTATAAATCTAATGCCTGGAGAAACCCTAGTATCCAAGACTCCTTATAATATGAGTACACCAGAACTTAAAGAATTGCAAATGAAACTTGAAGATCTTCTGAAGAAGGGGTATATACACCCAAGTGTGTCACCTTGGGGTGCCCCAATATTATTTGTAAAGAAAAATGATAGGTCGTTAATACTTTGTATTGAATTCAGGAAGATGAATAAGGTAACAGTGAAGAACACATATCATTTTCCAAGGATAGATGATCTCTTTGACCAACTGAAAGTTGAAAAATAATTCTCTAAGATTGACCTTAGATCAAGCTATCATTAGGTAATAATTAAATATGAAAATTTTAGTAAGACAACCTTTAGGATGAGGTATGACCATTATGAGTTTACAATAGTGCCATTTGGGTTGTTGAATGCACCTACTATATTCATGTGTTTAATGAATGGTATTTTCATAGAATACTTAGATAAGTTTGTCATTGTATTTGTTATCACCCTATAATTTCCCAGGCTAAGGAGGAAATCGACAGGGGTAACCACAAAACCACTTTAAGTCAAGGATCTAGCCCTCCAAGACTCAGAGAGGGATCTCTCTGCCAGATATAACTTTGTTTGAGTATGGATCTTAGGCTAGCTATGATAGATTGATATTTGGTTTTTTTAGAGTATCTGGTTGAGACAACAAAAGAGGGCCATTGGGAAAAATGGAGTCAATAGGTTAAGATGATAGATGAATGAATAACTGAGACAAAATATGACTAGGCAGGGTAATCATGCCAGTGGATCCTTTAAGATTATAAAATGGGAAAAGAAGAATAGATCAAAGTTCATTTCAAATGTAGAGAAGAACTTATCCAAATTCTACATATCAAACTTGGAAGAAAAGATAAATATTGTTTTGAGCCAGCACATGGTGTTAAGAACAAATCCTACACATCATCTTCTCATAAACAATATAGAAAGAAACAATATGTGAAACATGACAATAACAAGTTACATCAGGGGAAAAAATTCACCACTTAAACACGACAGAAGAATCTGAAAATATAATTCCTTTATATTCATTCATAACAGTCACTTACAGTTTTTGAAACATTTCTATAATGGATGGGGACATTTCCATGCCATCCTTCCTTTCCTGTCTAACTGAACAACCCCTTTTTTCATTAAAATTACATTAATATATAGAAATATCACCCCTCAAGCTTAGGAGGTCGAATCCAACCAATTTCCCCAATATAGTAATAGTTACACTGAATTTTAGAACTGTCTGCCATAAAAAGTGGATCAAATTTTCTGAAAAATGGGGGTCAAATATGAGATCATATCTCTCAAATATTAATATCTGTTACAAAACTGGAGGAGGTTTTTGTAGAAGAGTATCTCTTGAACAAAAAACTTTTTTGTTTTTTTGAAACTCATCTCCAACTCACTGGAATCCTTCTCGAAAAAATATATTTCAATAAAAAAATATAGAAAACTGAAAAATAGGGCTCAAAGATCCCTTCGAATCTCCCAATTGTTGACACCTATGTAAATTTTGAGAGACGTTATTGTTCTTCAGCTCATGCTAAAAAAAAAAATCTCTCGGATTTTTAAATCCACTCCCTTTTTCCTGTTATCTTCTATTCTAAAACTAGGGAAAATACAACAAAATCCCAAGAAATAGGTTATGCTTTGACTTATAAAAACTAAATATAATTCGATTTGAACTTGACAGCAACATATTGAGGACGAGTCATAAACATAAAATCGTTCTGGATGCCTTTGATATCATTGAAGAATCCATTTTCCTTGATCTAAGGAGATCTTTGTGCTTTTTGTTCATAACAAGACTTCTGGCAGCTAACTGAGAGTTGTGCCTGCCTTTTTAGTTGCCGAAACTGGGAACTTTTGGCAGCTAACAACACATAAAATTTGACCCTTAGCTATCGAAAGATATTTCTTTGAAATTTTACATTCAAGAGTTTTAAACCATCACTTTCCAACTTTGGATATACCTGGACACCTCTTTGAAACACAAGATACACCACTGGACCATTACTCCCGAGCTTCTTATCATGCATACATTCTCAAAATGATCAGAGAAAATTTCCAAATAGGTAACTAGAGAACATATTACTATATCATAGGACCCTAACATAGGCTACAATTTAGGATGGAATCTCCTTAGGATCTGTCAAGAATCTCAGATCTCTGAACATGCAGACCAGTGCTTTATTCATTTGGCCGATCCCAAAACCTACATCTTGTTGAATCCTGAAACCTCTGTGACTGAAAATCTTGAAACTGAAATCTGAAAATGAAACTGAAAAATTCTCAGAGTACTAAGCTTATTTTCACTCATATACCTATTCTAATATGATAAAATGACTACCATATCAAGTAATAACAAACTTCCAATGCAACCAGTCAAGCAAATGGATACTTAATTGAAGTTTGCATTCCACCTCTCTAGGTAGAAAAATAAATTTAAAACATGGAAACTTAACTTTTCCACTGGATTCAATAGCTCTATTGATGAACCTGGTAAATTATTCCTTCACTGATGACTGCCATATATTTACCAAAGGATCATGGTAAAACTGTAACATAATCTCTTCTGGATGATTTGTAACAGGAAAACAAACCTCATCCCAAATTGTTGCCTTGCTTATATGTTGAAACTGGTTCTCTTCAAACAGAAAGGGAGAAAATTGTTTTTCCTCATTATCCACTATAGTCAAGTGATCCGAGTGCTCCTTATCATTCTCTTTGTTACAAAGAAATGTGCAAGGGAGATATGAAATCTCATTAATTTCAGGTGAAGGAACATGACTTACAACAATTTCTTGTGCTACTTCATTAACATTCAAGGAAGAAATTAATGATTGAGAACTTTTATAATTTTCTTCAAGGGTTGTAGATTGAGGTAAGATACAACATGAAAGAGAATTTGAGAGATTGTATTCATCATGAAAATCTGATTGGTCTTTAATCTGTGAAGGAAATACTGCTTGTTGAAGCTATTCTTGGGGATCAAGACAATTAAGCTTTGCTGCCTCTTTTTCCGGATCACCGGACTGCTATTGATTTTCACTGCTATCCTCTACTTGATCAGGTTCAGGAAGATGAATTTTTCCTTAACCTTTGGATGATCAATTTGTTGTATTGTTGCAAGAATTGTTTCCCGTGGAGAAAATTCATGAACATCTAGACAACATACATCATTTTATTCTTCATGAGGGGGATAAAATTCAAGTAAGGCTTCTACTTTTTGAAAAGGTCTTTCTTCTAAGGCCTCTAGTATTTCATCATCCATGAATTGATCATCATCATAGTAATGTTCCATATATTGAATAAAAATTTCAAAATTATGACAGCAGTCTTGAACTATCAACAAAGATGGATAATCTTATTTGTATTTGTCATAAAATAGAATATGAAAATGCTTTAAAGAACATATACTAGAATATGGTAAATTTTCATACCAAGATATAGCCTTTTCCTCCAAACTTGTCAAAAACATTTTCATAAGACAATCTTCAGGAAATTTTATTTTAAGCTTACGGATGTTCATATGAAACCTAAATAAATGTATAACAATATCATCTCCTTTTTTATCTTTAAACACTGGAAGATATTTTAACCAATCGATGTTGGGCATGGGATTTGGAAAACCTGGAATCTTTGACCTATCCATAGCATCATATATTCGTTGTATTCTTGAATTCATTTTGAAAACAATCAATAATGAAATGAAGTCACCATAATTTCTCTACAATTCTGGATTCTTTTACCAATGGATTCACTCTGAAATTTGAATCTCAGGATCTTGAACAATGGAGTCACTAGGTGAATGGTACAACCTTCTTATGTTTTTCTTCTTTTCACCATCAAAAGTCAAATCTGAACCTGATATACTTTTTTGGAGAACCTTGAAAGTTCATTCCTCAGTATGGTTGCCATTATGTTATCGCCCTGTAATTTCCCAAGATGAGGAGGAAATCGATAGGGGTAACTAGAAAATCACTTCGAGTCAAGGATCTAGCCCTCCAAGAATCAAAGAGGGATCTCTATGTCAGATATAAATTCATTTGAGTATGGATCTTAGGCTATCTATGATATATTTATATTTTGTTTTTTTAGAGTATCTGGTTGAGACAAAAAAAGAGGGCCATTGGGAAAAATGGAGTCAAGAGGTTAAGATGATAGATGAATGAATAAATGGGACAAAATGTGACCAAGAAGGGTAATCATTCCAGTGGATCCTTTGAGCTTATAAAATGGGAAAAGAAGAGTAGATCGAAGTTCATTTCAAATGTAGATCAAAACTTATCCGAATTCTACATATCAAACTTGGAAGAAAACATAAATATTGTTTCGAGCCAACACAGGGTGTTAAGAACAATTCCTACACATCATCTTCTCATAAACAATACAAAAAGAAACTGTATGTGAAATAAGACAATAACAAGTTACATAAGGGGAAAAAATTCACTACTTAAACACGACACAAGAATCTGGAAATATAATGCCTTTATATTCATTCATAACAATCACTTACAGTTTTTCAAACATTTCTATAGTGGATGGGGACATTTCCATGCCATCCTTCCATGCCCGTCTAACTGGACAGCCCCTTTTTTCATTAAAATTACATTAATATATAGGAAATATCACCCCTCAATCTTAGGAGGTCGAATCCAACAATTTTCTCCAAGATAGCAACAATTACATTGAATTTTAGAACTGTCTGCCATAAAAAGTGGATCAAATTTTCTAGAAAATGGGGGTCAAATATGAGATCATATCTGTCAAATATTAATATATGTTACAAAATGGGAAGAGGTTTTTTTATAAGAGTCTATATTGAACAAAATCCTCTTTTAGTTTTTGAAATTCATCTCCGAATTGCTAGAATCCTTCTCGAAAAAATATGTCTCAATCAAAAAATCATGAAAACTGAAAAATAGGGCTCAAAGATCCCTTCGAATATTCCAATTTATGACATCTGTGTAAATTATGGGAGGGTTTATTGTTCTTCAGATTATGATGAACAAAAACCTCTCTCAGATTTTTAAAATCCACTCCCTTTTTCCTGTTGTCTTTTATTCTAAAACTATGGAAAATACAACAAAATCCCAAGAAATAGGTTATGCTTTGACTTATAAAAGCTAAATATAATTCGATTTGAACTTGACAGAAGCATATTGAGGATGATTCATAACCATAAAATTGTTTCGGATGCCTTTGAGATCATTGAAGAATCCATTTTCCTTGATTTGAGGAGATCTTTGTGCTTTATGTTCACAATAGAAATTTCAACAGCTAACTGAGAGTTGCGCCTTCCTTTTTAGTTGCCAAAACTGGGAACTTTCGGTAGCTAACAACACAAAAAAATTTGACATTTAGCTGCCAAAATCTATTTCTTTGAAATTTTACATTCAAGAGTTTTAAACCATCACTTCCCAACTTTGGATATACCTGGACACCTCTTTGAAACACAAGATACAGCACTGGACCATTACTCCTGAGCTTCTTATCATGCAAACATTCTTAAAATGATCAAAGAAAAATTCCAAATAGGTAACTAGAGAATAGATGACTATATCATAGGACCCTAACAATATTTTTGAATGACATACTTATTTACTCAAATTCTAAAGAAGAACATAAGAAACACTTGACGATGGTGCTACAAGTATTGAGATAAAATCATTTGTATGCAAATTTGAGCAAGTGCTCATTCTACCAGAGGTAGATCCATTACTTGGGTCATATCATTTCATAGGAAGGAATAGCAGTGGAACCAAAGAAGATAAAATCCATTGAAGGATGGCCAACACCAAGGAAGTTCGCAGAGGTGAGATCTTTCATGCGACTTGTAGGGTGCTACATAAGGTTTATTGAAGGTTTCTCAAATATTTCACATTGAATCATATCCTTGCAAAAAAAAGGTGTGAGATTTGAATGGAATTCTAATTGTAAAAGGAGTTTACAACACTTGAAGAGTTTTTTGACAAGTGTAGCAATTTTGAGAATTTTTAATCCTAATGAAGACTTCGTTGTGTGCACTGATGCATGCAAGGAAGGGCTCAGTGGAGTCCTTAGTAAGAATGGGGATGTGGTGTGCTACAAATAAAGGAAGTTAAAAGAGCATGAAATACATTATGATACTCATGATTTATAATTGGAATCCATAGTGCATGCCTTGAATATTATGGAGGCACTATCTCATGGGGAAAATATTCGAGTTGAGGACAGACCGCAGTGGTCTAAAATATTTGTTTGGACAACCAACTCTGAATTCCAGGAAAAGAAGGTGGTTATAGTTCCTTAGTGAGTATGAATTTGATATAAATCATATCAATGGTAAAGAGAACAAGGTGCTTGATGCACTCAACAGGAAAGTGCATGAGATGCATGCTACAACCATTAGCAAGTACAAATTAGATTTGAAAGATAGAATGTTAGAGGCTACAAAATTAGATCAACACTATGTGGAAATAAAGAAAAAGGTACATCAAGGTACTTTGAAACAGACCATTGACAAGTTTGAGTTAAAAGAGTATGAAATCCTCATGTATAGGGGAAAATTTTATGTACCATATTCCCAGGAGTTGAAAAAACTGATATTAAACGAAATGCATAATGTTCCCTATGCTAGACACCTAGGTTATCATAAAACCACTGCTACTATCAAGAGTCAATATTATTGGCTAGGTATTTAGAAAGAAGTAGTTGAATTTATTGCCAGGTGGTTGGAATGTTAGAAAGTAAATTCTGAGCATAGACACCGAACTAGTTTGCTACAACCATTTCCCATCCCTGAGTGGAAATGGGAATTTGTAACTATGAATTTCATCACTAAGCTTCCCAGAATAACCAAGCAACATGATTCCATCACGGTAGTGGTGGATAATCTTACTAAATCTTCCCACTCTATTCCAGTAAAACTCATGCACAAGGAAACTAACATTGCTGCCATTTATATGAAGGAAATTACTAGATTGCATGGTGTACATAAAATAATTGTGTCTGACAAAGATCCCAAGTTCACGCCAAATTTTTGGAATGGATTACTTAAAGGATTTGGTAAAAATCTAAATTTTATCAGATCCTACCATCCAAAGTAAGATGGGGAAATAGAAATGGTGAATCAAGTGATATAAGATATGCTAAGAATTTTTATGATGTACAAACCGATGCAGTGGAAAAAATATTTACATTTCGTTGAGTTTGCTTATAACAATGGGTATCAATCATTTCAAAAGATGATCCCATTTGAGGCACTTTATGGTAGAAAGTGAAACACACCAGTGAGTTGGGACAACCCATCAAATAGAGAAATGGTTGGGATAGATTTACTTAAGGAAATGGAAGAGTAGGTGGTGAAAATAAAACATAATATAAAGGCTTCCCAGGATAGGCAGAAAATCTATGCTGATAAATGCAGAACT
>ML779113.1:1493618-1510335 GCA_009831015.1 Picea engelmannii | reverse complement strand
ATTCTTAATTTGAACTATAAAGAATTGCAATAGGGAGATCTCTTTCCTGTGATACAATTCAGAACTTCAGTTCATTTCAGCAAGTTAGATAGAATGATTTCTTTACTAAAATACTAAGTGCTTTTGGAATTGAGCATATATAGTGCGCAGCTACCTTTGAAACAAAAGACTTCCCTGGGTTGATAATTTATGTTTCACTTGGTTGTTTGAAATTAATTAAGCAATTATAGTGACCAACAAGGGTTAACTCCCGCTTGGCTTCTCCATGATCGGACGATCGACGGGGTTTCGTGAACCTCGCCTGTGAACCCCAACCGTTGATTTTCTTCTTGGAGATCTCCCCCACTTCAAAGCTCTCAGGTTCGAATCCCTCCAGGACCTGTTCCACACTATCTGCAAGGAACTATTCCTCCTGAGCTTTATCAACTCTGACTCTTTCAGAGATCTTTCACATGCGCTCCCTGTGCTCGGCCTCCAACGACTCTCCAAGTGTGGAAGTCATTCGGACTCTATGCACTTCCTGCAACAGAAGTCCTTGCGCGCAAAGCACTATCCGTCCTAAGATCCTCCTGTAGCTTCGACCTCTACAGAAGCTCGATTCTTCTTCTCTTTCTCCCATAGATGGAGACTATAAGGCTTCCTAGCAGTCTTCCAACTCAAGCAACCTATTGTTGAGTACTCTGGGTATTCAGTAACCCAGTAAAAGCTCCCTCGGTGGATGCTTCCTGCAGATGATAGAACTCAAAGAGTTCCTTCCTCCTTGTGTCTATCTACAACCTTCCTCAACGCCCTCCCGGCGGAGCTTCGCTGCCACAGAACACCCAATAGTTACGCTTTCTCCTTGCACTTACACGCTTCGCTTGACGTCCTCCAGACGGAGCTCCTCAGAATCCTCGACAGAATTCTGGTCCTTCAGAACTCACAGTGGAGTTCTTTCCTCCGTGCACTTCTGTACACACACTCGACACCTTCTTGGTAGAGCTCCTACAGAACTTCTCAAAGGTCCTGTCGACAACAGTGTCTCAGCTACACTGCCTTGTCTATTGAGGTGTTCAGTAACCCCACAAGTCCTCCTTCTGTATGAGTTGTTGACTTCAATGTTGGTGTTCTCAGCACGTCTTTGTCTGACTCCTCCGAGTTCAGAAGTGCCTCCTCAGTGCACTGGTATTTAGAGTCTCAACACTCTATCACGCCCTCATGGCATGAACCCTCAAAGACATCTCAAACCTGAAATCAAACACACTCCCTGCAAAGGTATAATAACAGCATATAATTACAGCATAAGGAAAACACTTACAGGCACACACATAAACAGAATATTATGTAGGAAAAACTGCTCTCTGTTCATATATTAACAATTGGCAAATGCCTGTATTTTTACAAGGTGTTTTCTGAGCTCTCCTCAACTCTACATGCATTCTCTCTACATGTACCTGCTAACTACTCAAAATGAGATCTCTCTATCTCTTTTACCGGAGGTGCTCTTAGCGCTTCCCTCCAGGATTTACCTACTCTAATTAATTGCAATCAATGGCTGTCTAGTCTGTTATCCAGAACTAGATCTCAGCCAGATCTACCATAAAGGCCGATCCTAAACACCACATGTATAAGCACTACTTCCTATGGCTCACCAGCCTAAACCATTTAATTACATTCAATACAAATATAAATGAGGTTGTGCCTCCCTTCATCCTTTGAATGCGTGCGCTCTGACGTGGCTGGCTGGTTGGCTGCATGGAGAGATTCTCCTGCATCATACTCCACAGCTGCAAAAATCATGAGCTCCTACTCATGAGCTTCCCTTGTAGTTGCTGGAATCCACCTGGGTCCCAGACAATTCTTTGGAGCTTTTCCTTTGCTCCATTCCACCGCTGTTGCTTCCGCTGCGCTGCTGCTGCTGTCTTTTCTCTGCTCAGCTTCTCTTCACTGGTAGTCTGCACTGATCTTAACATCAGCCTTCTGATGTCCTCTATCTCTCGGTCCACCTGCTCCTGTGGCTGGTTCAGGTTTTGCAGTCTCCCCAGCTGCAAAATATTTTGGCCATTGGGCAGATCATCATGATCTCCCATGCCATCTTTTTCATCTTCATCTGTGGCCTTCAATTGCCACTTTACTGTAGTCTCCAGTTCTGCAGTTTCTTCCTGATTGACCTGCTGTTCAGTCATCCTCTTTTCTGACAGCTCACATTCTGTCAGTTCTCTTGCTGGCTCTGGATTGTTCAACCAATCCTCCAACATCTTCAACTCCGTCTCCCATGGAGTAATAAATGTTCCTGCCTACTCCTCGACACCTTTTGCTGCTAGCCTCAGTGCTATAGCTTCTTTCTCTTCTTCTGCAACTTCCCATGTTGCAGTCCTCTCAGCTCCACGGCTGTAAATGCTGAGCCATTCCTCAGAATGCCCACTCTCTCCTTCTGCTCCTGCAATCTCCCCTGTTGCATTGTTTTTAGCTTCAGTGCTGAAAATGCTGAGCCATTCCTCAGAATGCCCATCTTCCTCTTTTTCTCCTGCTTGAGCTTTTGTGGTCAGCTTCAGTGCTACAACTCCTTCAGCTTGCTGGCTGAAATTTTTGAGTTGTCCCTCCGAACACTCATTCTTCTTTGCATCTGCTTGGGCAGTCCCAGATGCCTGCTCCAACTCTTCTTCTTCGACAGTCATCTCCAACTGTGACTGCTCTGCTGTTGCTGCATGTACAACAGAATTTTCTGCCTCCTCCTGGGCAGATGGTAGGAATATTGAAACTCCCCCAATCATCAGAAGATCATTCTGGTGTTTCTCCTCTTCAGTCAGTCGCATCTGCTGATCTACATTCCTCTGTTCATCCCTGCCCTCCTGGCCACATGGGATGCTTCTGCTGTTGCTTCCCTGGCAGATTATGAGATCAACCGATCCCATCTTCATCAGCAACCTTTGCTGAATTGAACTCTCCCTTGAGTCCAAGAGACTCTCAGATAGTCTCAATTTTTCATCCCTGCCCTCCAGGCAGCTTAGTACGCTTCTGCTGCCCTCTTGGCAGTCTTCAATGCTTTCACTGCCCTCCTGGCAGTCTTCGAGACCTCGCAGAGATCTCTGATCAATGCCCAGCTGGCCATTTGAAATTCCTTGACTGTCTTTGCAACAGTCTTTGAGATCCTCAACTGATCCCAATTCGTTGCCCTCTTGGAAAACTGGAATTTCTTCCTTTCTGCCCAGCCGACAATATTTGAAACCATCAACTGATTCCAATTTATTCCAATCATCATCATCATCACCATCGAGACTTTTTCTTGTCTCTAGCCAACAGTAACAAATCATGTCTTCTTCTATGGCCCTAAGGTTCTCAGCATACCTCAGCCATCTTTTCAACAGCCTACGCTGTCTTATGACCATCAGCTGCTTGACTGGCCATTTCGCTTTTGCCTTCTCCATTGGCAATTCGCGCAGTCGTCTCCTCCTCCTATCCTGTCGCATCCGCAGTTCGAACTCCTCTATGTCTGCTTTTAATTCATAGAGGTCTCTAGTCATTTCTGCTTCCTCTGCAAGCTTTTCTGCCTTGCTTTTCTTTCTATGGCCTTCAGTAGCCATTTTGCTGTGTCTACCTGTCCCCTCGACAGATCTGCTGCTGTCACTCCAGCAATCCTGAGTGCTTAGCTTCATCCTCCTACAGTCCTGCTGACTGTCTATGGACTGTTGTCTACCTGCAAGCAGTCCTCACAGAGTCCTCAGTAACTCTGTCTTCCTTCACCTGCAATGTACAGATGATATCCCGCTCTAATACCACTTGATGCAGTGACTCGGACAACCCTCACGGTTCCACCCTGCTCTCCCTAGGAACTCCTTCGTCTCACAAGCCCAAAGAGTCAAAGCTCTTCCAACTCATCTCGGGAGCTCTTGCTACCCACAGCTATCTCTTCGGCGATATCCCCTTCGCAAAATCGGGAAATCGGCATTTGTGCTATCGCGAACCCTATGCGCACTCCTCGTGCAATTCAAAACTCTGAATCCTGATCCCTGATGGTCAACGGTCAACGCTCCCACTCTATCGAGGATTTCCCTATCGGGAAATCGGAGTATGCGATGTCACGAATCCTTGACACCACAAAGTCTCGAACCCCGAACTCTGATAGCACGTGCAGACTTGGCTCTTCCGCCTTCAAACTCTGGTATATCACCACTTGTACTCCACTAGAGTCTTCAGGTCCCACACTGCCACATCCTCTTCGAGATTTCATGGATCGCGAATCCACGATACAAGTTTTCTTTGTGGTCAAAAACCACGAAACGCCGAACGCCGAAACCCCGAAGTCCGACTTCTCGGTATCGGGCGCCACCTGTCCTTGCCCTGATCAACGGTTCCCATTAAATCGGGAAATCGCTACTCGCAATTTCGACGAGCATGAACTCTCGCCTTATCAAACGCCGAATGTCGATCCCCGATATGCCAAAATCCGACGGCATATTCCTTCCGCACCTAAGGGTTAACTCCCGCTTGGCTTCTCCATGATCGGACGATCGACGGGGTTTCGCGAACCTTGCCTGCGAACCCCGGCCATTGATTTTCTTCTTGGAGATCTCCCCCACTTCAAAGCTCTCCGGTTCGAATCCCTCCAGGACCTATTCCACACTATCTGCAAGGAACTATTCCTCCTGAGCTTTATCAACTCTGACTCTTTCAGAGATCTTTCACATGCGCTCCCTATGCTCGGCCTCCAACGACTCTCCAAGTGTGGAAGTCATCCGGACTCTATGCACTTCCTGCAACAGAAGTCCTTGCGCGCAAAGTGCTATCCATCCTAAGCTCCTCCTGTAGCTTCGACCTCTACAGAAGCTCGATTCTTCTTCTCTTTCTCCTGTAGATGGAGAATATAAGGCTTCCTGGCAGTCTTCCAACTCAAGAAACCTATTGCTGAGTACTCTGGGTATTCAGTAACCCAGTAAAAGCTCCCTCAGTGGATGCTTCCTTCAGATGATAGAACTCAAAGAGTTTCTTCCTCCTCGTGTCTGTCTACAACCTTCCTCAACGCCCTCCTGGAGGAGCTTCGCTGCCACAGAACACCCAACAGTTACGCTTTCTCCTTGCACTTACACGCTTTGCTCGACGTCCTCCAGACGAAGCTCCTCAGAATCCTCGACAGAATTCTGGTCCTTCAGAACTCACAGCGGAGTTCTTTCCTCTGTGCACTTCTGTACACACGCTCGACACCTTCTTGGTAGAGCTCCTACAGAACTTCTCAAGGGTTCTGTCAACAACAGTGTCTCAGCTACACTGCCTTGTCTATTGAGGTGTTTAGTAACCCCACAAGTCCTCCTTCTGCATGAGTTTTTGACTTCAAGGTTGGTGTTCTCAGCACGTCTTTGTCTGACTCCTCCGAGTTCAGAAGTGCCTCCTCAGTGCACTGGTATTTAGAGTCTCAACACTCTGTCACGCCCTCATGGCATGAACCCTCAAAGACCTCTCAAACCTGAAATCAAACACACTCCCTGCAAAGGTATAATAACAACATATAATTACAGCATAAGGAAAACACTTACAGACACACACATAAACAGAATATTATGCAGGAAAAACTGCTCTCTGTTCATATATTAACAATTGGAAAATGCCTGTATTTTTACAAGGTGTTTTCCGAGCTCTCCTCGGCTCTACATGCATTCTCTCTACATGTACCTGCTGACTACTCAAAATGAGATCTCTCTATCTCTTTTACCGGAGGTGCTCTTAGCGCTTCCCTCCAGGATTTACCTACTCTAATTAATTGCAATCAATGGTTGTCTAGTCTGTTATCCAGAACTAGATCTCAGCCAGATCTACCATAAAGGCCGATCCTAAACACCGCCTGTATAAGCACGGCTTTCTATGGCTCACCAGCCTAAACCATTTAATTACATTCAATACAAATATAAATGAGGCTGCGCCTCCCTTCATCCTTTGAATGTGTGCGCTCTGACGTGGCTGGCTGGCTGGCTGCATGGAGAGATGCTCCTGCATCAAAATACCTCCAACTTACAATAGCAGTACTCCATATTTGTTGTTATCTTTCATTGGACCAGTACCTATATGACTTCAGTGATCATGGAAGATCATAGTGTACAACATTGTATATCGATATCTTTGTTTGATTTTGAGACTAGACTCCACTGTGTCTTGTTCGTGACTATGAAAGCCTATGGAATATGTCCACTTTGTATTACCTATTCATGCCCATGAAAAACTATTTGATATATATCCACATGGATATGAAATGTAATTCAGATTGGCAACCATGTGTACAAAGTCATTATGGATTGTAATATTCTCATGAGTAACTAGTACTTCCAACTAAGTCTTCATTACTCCACTTCTAGGAATTCTAATGTATTTCGACCATCGTAAATACTCCTCGGACATCACACAATAGGGGCCATCTGTTATAGTAAATTTTTCCTCACTCCACACATCTTTCCTTGATGGCCTTCCATTTTCCTCTGTAGAACTCATTTCCCATCACTCTAGAGCTTAAAATACTCATTTTTAAACATGTATGCAACCTCGTAGTTATGCAGCATGTGTACATATGTGGGTTTCTCCATTACAACTCATGTACATCATGTTTGGCATTCAAAAAATAAAAATTACATAGGGTTTCCATGCGATGTCACGAGATCCATGATCCTTGACCTTCCATATGCTGGAAACACTCTGACTCAACCCTTCAATTCCATTTGGAGGCTATAAATTGAGCCATAACCAAGCCTTGTATATACACAATTCATCATTGAGAGAAAAGACACTCTAGAGAAATTTCACCTAAATTGAGTCTCCATCCCTTTGTCCTTGAAGTCTTGAACTTCTTGTGTTCAACCCCCAAGTTATCCCTTTCTTGTGATGGAGAACTTCATTGAATCTTACTTGTGAGCTTACCTTTGTGGAGGATTGAAGTGGTGTAGGAAATAGAGGGACTTAGTTTCTCGGTTCTGATATGTGTCGTTACAGAAGTTTGTCACCTATGTACTTCTGTTGATTACATTAATAGAAATACTATTTTCTCATCCAATTGATATTTTGCAAATATTTTTATTTCTTTCCATGAGCGTATTTATTATGTATGTTGATGGATTATGCTAATTTATATGCTAAAATTATATATCATTACCACATGCTTGCATATCTTGGTTGTTGAGTACAGGTTGCAGGTATAAATCTTTAGGTCACGTGCTCAACATTAGTCTTCTTCAGACGTCCAGACGAGGTAGGCTCCTAGCTTTATCTTGATAGCATTTCATTTATATAACATACTTGAGATTATAGTTTATTTCTGGGTGTCATTCCGTCTGTTGTGGTTTTCCCCTAGCCATAAAGATATTTTCCTCGTAACACATAGCTATATTATCATGTGTAAGGTCAAATGAATTGTTAATGGAAGAAATGTGTGATGAATTTAAAAAGTATGTTTCTTGAGTTATTTTTTTTTTATGTTAGGACAAGAAAATTAATTTTTTGAGTTTAACATATCAATGTTCCAAGTATTTTATTTTATATATCATTATAACATGATTTTTTTTTTTTTTAGTTACAAGGTGCATATGAGAATACAAGAGGAAATGGTTAAGATGTTGAATGAATAAATCTAGGTTGATGTTAAACTCAACTATCCAGATTCAAGCTCTACAACAATATTGAAACATATTTTTGTTGCATTCAAAAAGGTATGTTGATTTATTACATTCATATTATTCATTTGTAGGTTAATTCATTTCTATTTTAATAGCTATAGATATATAAATATATGTTTTTTTGTTTCATTAAATATGCCAAAGAGGAATACAAATGGAGTACATGAAACCTTCAAAATTTGAAAGAGAAAGAATGAGACATGTTCAAACTGTTGAACTTGATGACACCTTGATCACTATATTTGGAATGGGTTCGACACTGTTCAATATAAAGTGATATTAGGTGATTGTGAAAAAATTGCAAATATTGTTCCTAAAAAATAATACTCCCTAATTATTGTAGATATCCCTCATGGTTATAATATCCAAAACATTGGATATGATACTAAGACTTATACTTACCAAGATTTCAATAAAGTGTTTATAAGATTTATGGAAGTCACAACATCACCATTTTGGAGATTTCTGGTTTTTCATTTAGACACACAACAAGGATTAGTACAATCAAGCTTCAAGGGAAAATAAAAGACAAAGATGAAACTTATTTTGTAAGATATTGAAAGTGTATGTGTAGAAATTAATATTAGAAATAAATTTTATTAATTCACAAGTTAATTGAATTTGCACTTATTTATGTTACAGGAACAAGCCTAATATTCAGAGATCCAATAGAGAACCATTTAAACGTGATTTTGAGAGTATACATCTTGCAACCTGGACAAAATATGATTCTTATAATTCTATTATTGTCAATGTAAAGGAAGGAGGGAAGCCTATTAGTTTATTGGCTTACAATGTTGTGGTCATAAAGATGGCATATGAGGAAAAATATTTGAAAGGAGTGATGGTTAACATTTTTCAAAAACCACAAGCATTAATTAATTATCTTATAGATACATTTTCAAATGAACGAGATTGGGGTTGGGATTTGTTCTAGGGTTCAGGTAAGAATTATGATCTAACATTTATGAAATCATACTTCAATATTATATTATTTTTAATTTATGTATTTTTACAGTATTTAACATCATTATTTTTTTTGTATTTGGTGATTAGGTACAACATTAGTGTGTTTCTTACAGAATGGAAGAAATTGCATAGCCATTGAAAGTGATCCAATACAATGTAGTTTTATTCAACAAAGAATTAATGATATTCCATTTATTCCAGATGAAATGAAAGAAGTTGGCTTGAGTAAAGGATATTTTAGTGAATCAAAGTTGGAAAAATAGTGAAAGGAACCTCAAGTACCATTAGGAGGATTGATTGGAAATGATCACTTTGGAGAACTTGCAGATTTCAAAGACCCAATGGAAGAGAAAAATGACACAATGGAAGAACAAAATGATGTTGAATAAGATGATAATGTGTCTGTTGAGAAATATGAATTTGGGATATATGATATTGTTGATTAGTTTTAAGATGTCCTTGAAAACGATGCTCAATTTTGCAAATTTTTTATGAGCTATAACTGTAATGTTTTGACTTTTAGATTTTAAAATAAGAATGAATATCTATCTATTGTTGTTTTATGATGAATATTTTCTATTGTTTTATTTTTACTTTTATTTGTATGTGAATCACTATACTATGGAAATTTGTATTAAATGTTGTCATTTTTTTACTTCAAATGTATAAAAATATGGTTAAAAACATTATTTTTTATAATTTTTTCACCTTTTCGGTTCAATTATGTCCATAAAATGCTTTATTCGACATGTTATTTTAAATGAATAGGTACCAAAATGTATAGGTTTTTTATTATATATGGTTGTAAAATGTATCTGTTTTTGCTAAATATTAAAAAATATTGTTATTTAACTACAATTATTTTATATGTATTGAAGTAAAGGTAAACAATATGTTAAAAATTATGTTTTCCACTATATTTTAAAAGTATGGAACCATAAATTAATTACGGATACAATTATATGAAAAATATTGGTTTAAAAAAAGTAAATGGTAAAAAAAAAAATTAAGATTGAAAGAAGAATGAAAAAAAGACTAAAAACACCATTGAAAAAAAAAATTAGAAAAGTTTGAAAATAGATGAAAAATAAGCATTTAAAAAAATAATGTGGAAACATTATGGATCATAAAAATTTTAAAAAAAAAAAATGGAGAAGGGGGGGGTGGTGCTACCGATGGCATCATTTTTAAAAATGGGGTAAAAAATGTGACCCCCTAAAAAAGGAGAACTCTGTAGAGTTCTCATTAAGTTGGTAACTATGTTTAAGATTATTAAATGGATTTATGATTAGCCCTTAACAATAAGTGAAATGCACCTCAAAATAGTGAACAACTCATGTTTTGTATACAATCTACTAGTAGAAGAATGATGATTAGATTAGGAAATTTATGAGTAAAACAACAGTGAATAAGAACACATATAATCAATATATTTATTATAATAAATCAACCATAAGTCAACAATAAATAAGTGAAATACAAAATCATATTTTGTACTCAAATCAGTGGTGGTTAAACAATGAAAATACTCAGAATTTAATCGACTGATTGCTCCAAAATCCAAACATATAGTAGGATGATCAAATGGGTTTATGATTAGACCTTAATAGTAAGTGAAACACACTTCAAATTAGTAGTGAACATCTCAGGTTTTGTATACAATGTACCAAAAGAATAATGATGATTATATTAAAAAATTTATTAGTAAAACAACAATGAATAAGCACACGTATAATCATATCTTTATTACATTCAATACTTAATTGCACCAAAAATATAACCAAATTTTAGGTGACAAGCTAACAATTTAAGGTGACAAAACATCATCATAATCATATGCATTGCCACCAAGATCAGAATCCTGATCACTCATGTTTGGATCTGCTTGATTTTCTTCCTCATCCTCATCTATGACACAAAATATATTCTCTCTCCAAATCTCTTCGTTGGTAATCAAAATATCTTCAAACACTCCATCATTTTCTTCAACCACTTCTTCTAGCGTTTCTTGTACATTAAAAAATTTCCCATTAGGAATTATAACATATTTCCCATCAAGAATTATATAGACAACTTCCATGAATTTTAGTTTCGAATGAGACTCTGTTTGAATGACATACAACCATATTGGGATTCTTACATCATCAATTAGAAATGATTGGTGAATTTGAAGAGGGGAAACTTATAGCTCATCCATACCCATCAAGTTGTACTGTGGATGGTCAGATCCACTTATATTTTAATAATATAGGACTATTTTCACCAAAATCCACTTGAATAATTTATTGGATGAATCCAACATAAAATTTCTTCTCAGTTTCGTGAAGAAATTAAACACTAACAACACAATCACAATTTTTCTTTCCTTTGTCTTTTCCTTCCACTCTTAAATGACTACCATAGGCCCACATTCCACTAAAATGCATAGCCCATAAATGTGTATATTTTGAAATCTCACTTTCCTCCATTGTTATATCTTGATATTGTTATTTTTCATCACTGACTTCATTAGAAATCCAATCTTCAAATTTTGGAAAATAATTACCTCTAATCAAATCATGACATCTCATGGAATTTTGAGGTCGATTTTGCATCCATGTTTGATTCTATTTTTCATGTTTTCTACATAGAATATTAGAATTCAAATAGTAATATTAATAATATAAATGTATAAATGCAATTGAGTAAATAAATTATTGTGTAATTTTCTTTTTACCTACACCGCTTATCGAATGAAGATGTGTTATGAAGAACATAGGCATGTATCACACTTCTTTATTGATGTGATAGCTTGAAGTGACATCTATTTCCTTCTAATACTTCACTTACAACTCTCTCATCTTTATGATCATCCCATACACGTCGATTGACATTTTTTAAATCCTTCATATAATCTGTACAAAATTCCATGGCCTCTTGCATTGTATATCCCTCAGACATGTTGCCTTCTGGTTTTGGTCTAGTATGAACAAATGTTTTCAAAACCTTCATATATCATTCTATAGGATACATCCATGTCGTTATTACTAGGTCACAATTCTCTAGTTCATATTCTATATGTATTAAGAGATTCATAGAAATGTTAAATATTGTTGGTGGAAATTCCCATTCAATTAGAAAAGAACTTGAAAAATCTCCTACCTCAAACTATGAATGTTCAAAGGATCTAATGCATGTAAACTAATTCTATTTAATATTAGGCCCAACCTTATAACTTCCAATATTTACCCTTTTCCAAACTTGATATATTTGTTGGCATGTTCACAGGCAGGTGTGCTTGTCATTGATGGAAAGATCAGAGTATGCAGCGATGGAAAAGCAGGGACAACGTAAACTCAGGAGGATTAGCATAGAGTCGCACACAGTGCGTAGGTGTACACTAGGGATGCGGTTAACTCATTAACAAAGCTCAAGAGAGATGAACGAGGTCCGACCAGCATTGGATCTAGGAGAACCTGCACATTCTTTAAAGAGCAAGGTGAAGCAAGGTTACAAAATACCGAAGGCAGTAGGACAGTTTCGGATACAGGGAGTTGGAAGAGTCGAGACTCTTCATCATCAGGAGTCCCGGAATCGCGAAATGCGAAACACCAAAATCCTGAAAGTAGGAGGACAGTTTCAGATACCAAGAGCTAGAAGAGTCGAGACTCTTCATCATCAAGAGTCTTGGAATCGCGAAATGCGAAACCCCAAAAACCCGAAACATGCACATCGACCGGAGTTTCAAATACCAAGAGTTGGAGGAGTCAAGAGTCGAGACTCTTCATCACAGGAGTCCCGAAGTCGCGAAATGCAGAACGTCGAAACACCATTTTGTGTATATTTCAGATACCGAGAGATGGAGCATCAAAACACTTCATCACAAGGAATGTCGGAATGTCGAAATGCCGAAATGCGAAAAACACCTTTTGGTGTCGGTTTTGGATATCGGGAGTTGGAGTGTCGAAACACTTTTCAACAGGAATTATGAAATGACGAAACACCAAAATTTGTTTTCGAATAATGTTATGGTCATCGCCGGTGGTCACATCATCAAAGAGTTGGAGAGAAGAGCTCGAAGAGACAAGCTCTATTTCAGAGTTTGGGACATGGAGAGTTGAGACGACTCATCACAGAATCCGCGAAACGCGAAATGAGAAATACATGTTCAGAATTGGCCCTTGGTCATAACCCATGATCACATTGATGAAGGCTCAAAGGAGGAGGTAGCATGAAGATAATCTCCATTTCAGAGATCGTGACTTGGAGAGTCAAGATGCCTCACCACAGGTATGTCGAAAATCCGAATGTCGAAATGCCGAAACGTCGAAAGGCCGAATTGTGAAATGGTGAAATAAGCATAAGACCCATCATTTATGATCCAACAGTGTAGGTTATTCACAAATATGATCGAAGGGATACTGTTTCTCTTCACACTTAATCGATCAGTGGAGATTTAGTTGCTGAAGCGGTCTTTGGAGGTTCACAGTGTAACTGCTAGAAACCACTGATGGTTTCTGCCAGAGGACTCAAAGAGACTTCTGTGTGATTGCAAGAGGATCTGAAGAGTCTCAAGGAAACTGCTAATGGAATGAAGACTGTTCATAGAGGCAATTGACATCTGGATGAGTGTTGAAACCTGTAACTACAACAGAGAGTATGATCTTGACAATGATAGAGAAGATGAAGAGTCTCGACTGCTGGAGAGGTGATGGAATCTCAACATAACACCTAGTGATGATGGACGCATGGATCTAACTTCCAGAGAAGCTGAAGAGTTGCAATGATGATCAGGCAGAGCCCTCAACATGGAGAGAGCATGCAGAAGCATGGTGAGATAGCATGCACAAGGTGCACAGAGACTATAAGTATGAAGAACAAAGAAGAGATGCGAGTTGATGTTGTTGAGAGGGATTCAGGAGTGTAGAAGGAGGAGTGTGCAGCAGCTGAAATACAGAGAAGAGGAATGGTGCATTGAATGGACATGGCGCACAGAGCATAAAAGGTAGAAGCACAGAAAGTGCAAGGCATGTGTGTAGCAAGACAGTGAGACGCTAAAGGAAGGTTGAGGTGCTCTTGTAGAGAAAAATAGAAGATCATAAATCGCAAGAAGATGCAAACAGAGAGACACTGATACAGGAGAGCAAAGAAGCATAGTAGAACAGTGATAAGCCTGGTAAGCCAATGATAAATATTGTATCACTGTGATAAATTTATATATAGAACACTTTATATTTCAGGGTGGTAGGGAGGTGCTAGGGAGGACTATTGTCCTTAAAGGTTCAAGTGGGTGCTTGAAAAAAGGGAGTTGTAGCTTCCATCTAGTTGCAGCAAGAGAAACCAGGGTGGCACGGTGGTGTAAGGGAGAACTGTTGTTGTCTGTTATACAGGTTGGTGCCTGTGTGACTGAAAGTTGGTGCTTCCATCGAGTTGGTGCTAGAACACTTAGGGAGTTGGTTCTTCCTTCTAGTGGGTGCTAGAGAAACCAGGGAGTTGGTGCTTCCTTCTAGTAGGTGCTAGAGAAAACAGAGAGTTGGTGTTCTCAGTAAGTTGCAGCTTCCAAAACAGAGGTTGTAGCCTCATTATAAGTTGGTGCTCATAAGTATGATAATGTACATAATGTAAATATTACTTAAATCATATAAAGAAGAAGAGGTTTTTACCCTTTATGGGTTTCCTCAGGAAATATCTGTCTCTGTATATTTCATATGTGTGAATGATGATGAATGTTCTATTGCTTACTTCCCTCCATTATTGTGATTGTCATTCAGTGCTCTGCAAAGAGTTTAAAATAAGCATAATTGTTTAAGCTTGGTAAAAACTGATTCACGCCCCCTCTTAGTTGTCCACAATTGGTATAAGAGTCAGCCCCTTTTATCTAAGGGTAGATATTAGAGCTTAAACATGTCAAGCCATGAAGGAAATTCAACCAATAAGGCCCCTCTATTCAATGGAACAAACTTTACCTTATGGAAAGTTAGAATGAGAACCTACATAATGGCTTTAGGTGCAGATTTCTGGGATGTGCTAGATACTCGTTATGTAAAGCTAGTTGTACTAGATAATAAGGATGACAAGCTAGAATTTAGCTTCAACGCTAAGGCTATGAATGCTATCTTGAGTGGGCTTGCAAAAGCAGAATTTGTAAAAGTTATGCACCTAGGAACTGCCAAAGAAATGTGGGACAAACTCATTAGCAGTTATGAAGGTAATGAGAAGGTAAAGGACGCCAAGCTTCAAACCTACAAAGTACAGTTTGAATAGATGAAGATGAAAGAAGACGAAACTATCGGAAAACACTTTCTGAGAGTTGAAGAACTGGTAAATGTATTGAAAGCACTTGGTGAAAAAAATTGAGGAACCTTCTTTAGTTCAGAAAATTTTGAGAGCTCTACCAGATAGGTTTAGCTCAAAGGTATTTGCTATAGAATAACTTAATTATAGGTCATTTTGCAAATAAATGTCCTCACAAAAGAAATGATCAGACATGTGATGATGACGAGAATCACAAACACAGAAATTTCTTTAAAGAGAATAATTTTAAGAAGAAAAGTCTTTGTGTGAACAATGATGATGATCCTTCAAATGATGAAGACAATGATTCCTCTATTGAAGATAAACTGAATGAATTCATACTTATGGCCAAAGAGGACTATGATAATAAAAGCACAGGAAGTGAGGCTAATGAAGAAGAAGTTGTGGTTGATATGGAAGGAGAACTGATCATTGCATTGGAAGATATTGACAGACTCAGAATTAAGAACAGAAAGCAAAAATAACTGTTGATACAGTTCGAGAAAGACAGTAAACAACCTGATGAAGACTTTGCCCTGCTAAAAGTGGAATTAGAAGAGGCAAAGAAAATCGAGGACATTCTGAAACAACAATTATCAGAAAATAAGGCAAGATGTAAAGCTATGGAAGAAGAAGTAGTGAAAACTAGAAAAGCGTTGGAGAGGTTTCAAGCCTTGTATCATCAGAATCTGTCAAGTATCAAAGCCTCAAAAGGATTAGCCACCATTCTGAATCAACAAAGGAATCCAAAGATGAAAACTGGTTTGGGTTATGAAGAGGTATCAAGTAGTGGTCAGCCAAGAAACAAAGAACCTATCAAGTTTGTCAAATCCTCAAACTTTGACAACAGTCACTCTGCAGAAACAAAGAAAGAAAAACAACCACCAAGAAGGAATGAAAGAAAAAGTACCAGAACTGAATCTGTAGATCAAAGAAATTATCGGCATGAAAGAAATTGACCACCTCAAAGAAGACAGACTTTTTGCAGGTACCAACGTTTTTTCTATGGATATTGTTTCTTTTGCTCTAGCTTTGGTCATAAAGCTGTAAACTATTCTTTAAAATTAAATTATGAGCAATCAATGATGAATGAGAAGAACATTGGTCAAACCTACTGGGTAGAAGAAATACACACAATAGTCCATGTTCTTAACAAAGCCCACCTCAGACCACAAAGTGACAAGACACCTTATGAACTGTGGTATGGGAGACCTGCTTCAATCAAACACTTCAAAGTCTTTGGGAGTAAATGTTACATAAAGAATAATGATGAGAACCTTGGAAAATATGATGACAGGGCCAATGAAGGTATCTTCTTAGGGTATTCTACAAACAGTAAAGGATACAGATGCTATAATAAGAGGGTGCATAAAATGGTTGACTGTATTGAAGTAAAAGTTGATGAAGGAATCCCAGCAAGAGAGGTGTACAAAAATGAGTCTTCTACAGAGGAAACAATTGAAGTTGAAGATGAACAGGTCCAAGAATAAGAAAATGAAGACTCTAAATCAGATGAAGACACAGATACTCAGACAGACTCAAATCAACAAACAACTTCAAACTCCTCCTCCAGAATCACTCAAAAGAATCATCTTGAAAGTCAAATAATTGGTGAAAAATACAAAGGTGTACAAACCAGAATAAAGATAATCAAAAACACCGAACAATCACATATAGATTTTATATCCATGCTGGAACCCGAGAATTTTAATGAAGCTAGCAAAGATGACCATTGGGTTAAAGCAATGAATGATGAACTTGATCAGATTGAGAAAAA
This sequence comes from Picea engelmannii, assembly GCA_009831015.1. NCBI lineage: Eukaryota > Viridiplantae > Streptophyta > Pinopsida > Pinales > Pinaceae > Picea > Picea engelmannii. The sequence continues at coordinate 1,493,685 of ML779113.1, read as the reverse complement.
CAATATGTGGGAGATGGTTCATAGACTTGAAGGTAAAAATATCATTGGTTCCAAATGGATCTTTAAG
>ML779113.1:1467277-1484902 GCA_009831015.1 Picea engelmannii | reverse complement strand
TGCCCAATCTGCATCTGTGTAGGCCATAAGTGATAGATCTTTTCCTTTTGGATACCATAATCCAAACTCTTCTGTTCCTTTGAGATATCTGAAGATCCTCTTTACTGCTAATACATGTGATTCCTTTGGTGTTTCTTGAAATCATGCCACCTGTCCAACTGCCTGCATAACATCTAGTCTGGATGATGTCACATATAGTAGGTTGTCAATCATTGACCTATATTGCCTTTGATCTATAGACTTTGAATCATCATCTTTGCTCAACTTGCAACTGGTTTGCATGGGAGTGATAACTGGTTTGCAATCTTCCATTCCAAACCCCTTTAGCATTTCTCTAATATACTTGGTTTGAGAAATAAAAATTCCTTGGTTGCTTTGACGTATCTGAAGTCCCAGAAAGAAGGATAGTTCTCCAAGTAATGACATTTCAAATTCACTCTGCATGTCTTTTGCAAATTTCTGGCTTAACCTGTCATCATCACTACCAAAAATAATATCATCAACATAAACTTCAATTAATAAAATATTACCTTGACTTACCTTGATGTAGAGGTTGTTGCCTGATCTACGGTTGTCGCCTTAGCGTTAAAAGACCTATGGATCTCAACGCCCTGCTTTTCTGTGTGAGGATGGTGAAGCGAAGGCGAACCTTTAGCCATCTACCCCGTGGTTTCTCATGCTTGAATGATGGTCTTTGCACCTTTTGTATTGTATGCTCCCCTCACTGTTATAATTCCTATTCCCAGTTGAGTCTGTGGTTAAATGTTTTCCGAGCTAGCTCAGCTCTGTGCTTAATGCGCCCCTTGTGATTCTACTCTGCATTTTATTTCACCTCTCTACTACAGATTTACCACATCGTAATAGGAATTTATCATAGAAATTAAGTATAATGGCATGATTATTTTGTGTTTGTAATTGGTTTTGTTGCATAGGAAACCTGTCCCTCTACCCTGCTAGATTTCTGTGACTGAATTTAGATGTCTGAATCAATTTCTAAATTCATATGTCTGAATTTATATGTCTGAATAAATAGGTTTGAAGTGAACTTATGGTAGTATTCAGTTACCCCCATAAACAGTCCAGGTATATGGAACAGATGATTCCATTTGCCTCATGGGTGCTACACACATTTTGTCATTTGTATCGATCTTTTCAACCTTAAACGTATTGAGACTGAGATTTAGCCATCGCACCAATTAGAAGAGTGTCATTTGGTGAACGCTATTATTACACACAGTTAACAAGCCACGCATTAACTGGGAAGAGTGACTACTCTAACATTTGATTACAGCTTTGTTGGGTTTCAAAACGTCTGATTGTATGTACATCTAGCAACCTTTTAGACGTATTTAACCACTGCTCAAGATGGTTACGTTTTAGATTCTTAAATCCTGTGTAAATGTATTTTCTAGCCAATAAAAGTTTCAAAGTATAAGAGGTTGGGATTGGGAAGACACTTGACTGTCTAAAAAATATTGTTTTGAGTAATGAATGTGTTCTTCAGGTGTGAATCAGTAGTGTTTAACCGAATAGATGTTCCAACCCCCAAATCTATAGCGCATCGCAGATCCTTGGTAAGTCCACCGTTTCTAATAGTCGAGTCTAGCCTTGAAAGCCATGACTACCATTTCACTGTTAATTGAAGTGAAAGATAATTTGTTTTAGAACTCGGAGTCTCAGTTCCAGCCCATTTTCTTTTTACTTGGAGTTTCAACCCCAAATAAAAAACCTCGAACACTTGCATTATTACTCTCAAATGAAAAATTGAGTTCAGACTTGGAGATTGGCCCAATTTTCATGAACGCGTTGGGTCGTGTTATGCTCCATTGTGGGCCTCCTCCTTCGCACCTGGTGCCAAGCTCGTACGCTGTCTCAGGAGCTTATCCACGGGCTTGGGTGATTGGTTAGATTTAGGTTGTTTCCTTTTTCTCAACGGATGCCCAAATTCCTCTGCGCACTGTATGAATTCGTACCTATGTAACTGTTGTTTACACCATCCCTCTACAAACTGTATAAACTCGTACAAAATCTTATCGGCGAACTGTACAAAATTGTTGCCTGAACCTTTACCTCTGCATCGTGTATGTGTAACGGCTGTGTAATCTTCCTCTGCAGATTTGTGACTGTGTAATGACAAATTTAACTGTGACTGTAATAACCTACCACTGACTGTGGAAGCCACCTTGCCTTTAAACTTTCACTTCACCAACATCGAGTTCCTGAAACAGACGTTACAACCTTCTGTTCTTAAAAGTTTCTCTTTATTGCTATCCAGATAAAGTGGCATCTTGTGATAGCTACTCAGTTTACTCGCTGTTATTTCGAAATCAATTGCTTAGCGTAATATATCGATTCATAACCCATAAGTTGAGCTTGTCTTTTACCATCCTTTGACCATATCTTCCCTGCGATGCCGTTCAAATTTTCTGGCATGCACTCAGAATTGCCAAATTGTCGTGTAGCTCCTAAAGGTAATTTTTGTTAGTAATTATCATTGTTGTTATTTTTAATTCTTAAAATCCAGATTTAGGTTTAATTAAATGTTCAAAACAAAATAAGATTTTTATTGTTATTGGATAACATATAAATGTAATGTTTTTTTAAGCTAAGTACAATAAGTCATTATGATATTAGTAATTGGGATTTTGCAATGAATTAAATTTACTTTATTTTTTTAAAGTTTGGTTGGTAACTCGTCGACTAATGGAAATTAAACTGAGTAATTGATCTGTAATTAATGCCAATTTAAGTCGTAGATAATGCCCTTTTGTCTAAAATAATGGTTGGTTGTGACAGAGTCTTTTCAAATTTGTGCCTTCTGTAGAGGATGTGGATGTTCATTTAATTATTGTTGTACTTGGTTGAAAACATTTAATTGCTTGGTCTGCTTGTGTCGGCTGGGATGTAGACACCTCCTTGTTCCTCAGAACAGTTGCCAGCCCTGAGACCTTAAATGGTCGAAATCGATGGGAACCTAGGCTTGAGCGTTGCTTATGTGTCCTGGAGGTCCTAACCATTGCAGGGTAGGAAGGGTGGATAGTCAGTCTTATTTTTCGTCGGTTGATTGTCGTTCATTGCTTCCAGATGCTTGATGTGTGTCTGAGGTTGTCGTGTTGTTGTCGCAGTTGCATGCGTCATGTTCGTCATCATGTTGCGACGTAGAGTATAATGTTTTTATTACCCTTGTACACACACACACACAAAAAAAAAATTTGCACTTGTTATGAGAGGTTGATGTCGTGAAAAACGGGAAGTTCGTTACAGATGGTATCAGAGCTAGTTCAACCCGCGACTTGGGATCGCTACGGATTTCGTGATATGATTGATTTTATTGTTGTTGATCGAGTTGACTTGTGTGCGTGCAGGTAATCATGGTTAGAGGACACCGCAGAGGAAAACAACAGGGTGCTAGGGGAGGAGGCGTGACGCCTCCAATAGCATCCATGCCTGAGGGGTCTAGCTCTGAGGGAGACGAGCAGGTTCTCGGATAGGAGCAGATAGCAGTTGGTGATGTAGTCGGAATGATGAGATCCTTTCAATGCATGTCTGAGGCACTGATCAACCATTTGGACAGAGATGAGGCCAGGGCACCGACACCCGCTGAGGTTCCACCGCGTGCTTCGGTCGGTACTGGTAGCATTCACCGTGAACTCGAGAAGGTCAAATTTCTCAAGTTCTTTGGTGCCCCGGACGGAGCAGCCGCCGAGGCATGGCTGGAGAACATGGCGATGTGCTTCGCACTTCGCGATTATACCTCCAACATGAAGGTCCACATGGCGGTCTTTCAATTGAAGGGGAGTGCTCTTCTATGGTGGAAGACGCTCCTACTGTAGCTGAACATGGCTGTCGAAGACGTGTCATGGGAATTGTTCGAGGAACGGTTCCGAGAGAGGTACCTTTTAGAGGAATTCATCGAGCGTCAGCTCAATGAGTTCAATGCCTTATGACAGGGAGGTCGTACAATGCCCGAGTACGAGGGCCGTTTTATGGAGTTGCTCCAGTATGCTTTGCACCTTAACACTAAGAAACTTAAGGTCAACAGGTTTGTGTTCGACCTTAACGACAACCTACGTGCAAAGGTTAGGATTTTGATGTCTCAAACCCTACATGATGCCGTCTAGAATTGCCTCATAGCAGAGGAGGAGCTTATTAGCGGGGGATAGACCAGGACTCCAGCGAGAACAACAAGGCAGGTTTCATCTGGAGCACAGTAGCATTAGACACCAGCGATACATACCTCGAGATATCATGGCTTCGAGAGGGGATCCACTTTCACTACACCTCGGTGATCGATGCCTCAGTAGCGAACACCTTATCGGGGACCACAGCATCAGCAGCAACGTCGCTCATAGTAGCAACAGTTTAGGCCTGTTCAGCAGAACAGACTAGGGTTCCAGGCCGGTGGTCCGTCATCTTCTACTTCGGGTACCAGGACTACTGGGCCGAAGAAGGGGTGTTGGATGTGTGGGGAGCCACACTACCAGCACGACTTCCCTGTGGAGAGGACTAGAGCGTCTGGATCATCCAGACCCAATACCGTGGGAGATATGGGCAAGACCCATCGGATTCATGCAGTAGTGAATAAACAATAGGCAGAGCACCAGTCATCTGTGCTCGAGACGACAGGTACCGTTGCTGACCAGAACCTTAGTATTCTGATAGTTCCCGGTGCTACCAAGAGTTTCATTTCTGGTGCAGCACTAAAAAGTATTAAGGTAAAGGTAGTCAAATAGGACAAGTTTAGCTTCGTCGAGATGGCTTTGGGAGCCAAACAAAAGGTTGGAGGAAAGGTTACAGGCTCCATCCTTAACTTGGGAGAGTTTGTCATGAGGGCCAACCTGTACATCACGATCGTAGGATCTTATGACATCGTGATTGGTATGGAATGGTTGGAATCGCATGAGGTGATACTAAACTATATGACAAAACGATTGAGCATGGTTGATGATGAGGGACAAAGACATGTGATTGTAGGATGGAACCAGGGAGTTTCCCTGAGGTTCATCTCTTCCTTACAACTTTGGAAGAGCATGCGCAAGGGGTGTAAGCTTTATGCGATCGTTGCGTTAAATGAGAAGGGAGTAGCAGAAGGTCTAGAACACCTTCCGGTGGTGAGAGATTTTGCAGACGTGTTTCCATAGGAGTTACCTAGGATGCCGCCAGAGAGGGAGTTGGAGTTTACCATAGACCTAAAACTGGGGACTGAACTGATAGCAAGAACACCTTATCGGATGTCGACCCTGGAGTTACAAGAGTTGAAAATGAAACTAAAGGAGTTGCTGGACCTGGGACTGATACGTCCTAGTGTGTCATCGTGTGGTGCACCTGTTATTTTCATATGAATCGTGGAGGCTTTTCATTGACTACCGTCAACTGAACAAGGCTACGATCAAGAATCAATATCCATTGTCGAGAATTGATGACCTGTTCGATCAAATGAAGGGTGCGACGATGTTCTTCAAGATTGATTTGTGATAAGGGTATCACCAGTTACAGATCAATGAGGATGTTTTCCCTAAGACCGCCTTTAAAACAAGGTTTGGAAATTACGAGTTTACTGTTTTACCGTTTGGACTGACAAACGCCCCAGGGGTATTTATGATTTTGACAAACGGGGTGTTCCGCGAGTACTTGGACAAGTTCGTCCAAGTGTTCATTGATGATATTTTTATTTACTCTCGTACGACGGAGGAGCATGACGAGCAATTGTGCTTGGTACTATAGTGTTTGCGAGAGCACAAATTGTATGTAAAGTTTTCTAAATGCTCATTTTATCAGTCGAAGTTTCACTACTTAGGGCATGTCATCTCCGGCGAAGGCATTGCCGTGGATCCAACCAAGGTCGAGGCTATTATGGAATGGCCTGCACCGATGAATGTCCCAGAAGTGCACAACTTCATGAGTTTAGCAGGATACTATCGATGGTTCGTCAAGGGATTTTCGAAGATAGGAAATCCGATCACAGAATTGCAGAAGAAAAGAAAAAAGTTTGTTTGGATCGAGAAATGCACGGAAGAATTTCGGAGGCTCAAGGAGTTGTTGACAACATCACCAATACTAAAGGTCCCTGACATGGATGTGGACTTCTTGGTATGCACTGACACATCCAAGGAAGGCTTAGGCGGAGTCTTGATGCAAGATGGACAAGTAATCGCTTACATTTTGAGGAAACTGAGAAGGCATGAGGAGAAATACACGACGCACTATTTGGAGTTATTAGCCATCGTATATGCCTTGAAGGTTTGGAGACACTACCTTGTTGGAAGAAAATTTGAACTAAAGACTGACCATTGTGGACTACAACACATTTTTATGCAAAGCGACCTGAACGCGCGACAACGACGTTGGTCAAAATTGCTTAGCGAGTACGAATTTGAGATTACTTACATAAAGGGAACAGTGAACCGAGTGGCAGATGCTTTGATTTGGAGACCACACATCTTTTCGGTGTTGCCTCTTCAGACGAATCTACGTGAAAAGATTCTAACTTTACAGCGTGAGGATGACTGGTACAACGAGGTCGAGGGTTTTATCGGACAAAACACAATGATGGTACCACGATTTGAGGGATTTTCATTTGATAGCGATGGCTTATTGAGGTTTAAAAGTTGGATCTATGTACCACCAAATGATGAGTTAAGGATGTTGATCCTAAGCAAGGCTCATAGAGTAGTATACATGGCTCATCTGGGAGTCACTAAGATGAGGGCAGACCTTAGACCCTTATTCTTATGGAAGGGAATGAAGCCTGACATAGTCAACTATGTGGCCAGATGTCTAGAATGTCAGCAGGTAAAGGCTGAACATAGACACCCAACATGATTACTACAACCACATGCCATTTCAGAATCAAAATCGGAGGCTATTTCGATGGATTTTATTGTTGGATTTCCACTGACGGCAAGGAGACATGACTCAATTTTTGTAGTAGTAGACACTCTGACGAAGAGTGCTCACTTTATTCCTGTGCGTATGATGTATCAGGCACCTGACATAGCTAGAGTTTTCATCAGTGAGATTGTGAGGCTACATGGTGTGCCTAAGAGGATTATATCCAATCAAGGATCAATGTTTATCGAACGATTTTGGACGAGTTTCCAAGAGGCCTTGGGAACCCAACTTAACTTTAGTACTGTGTATCACCGAGAGACTGATGGGAAGACCAAACGAATGAACCAAACCTTGGAGGACATGTTGCGCATGTATGTGATGGACCAACAAAAGCGATGGGAAGAATTATTGCCTCTAGTGGAGTTTGCTTACAACAACAGTTACTAGAGCACCATTAAAATGGCGCCTTTCGAGTTTCTTTTCGGGCGACCATGTCGGACGTCTTTGAGTTGGGATCGGCTTGAGGATAGGGTCCTGGTGGGACTAGAAGTGATCCAAGAAATGGAAGAGAAAATGCAAACAATAAGACAAAGGATTAAAGAAGCGCAGGATCGACAGAAGAGTTATGCTGATGCGCACCGTGTCGACCGTACTTACGAGGTCGACAATCGAGTCTTCTTGTGGGTTAAACCGCATAAGAGTTCGATCAAGTTTGGGAAGGGAGATAAACTCTCTCTTAGGTTCATGGGACCTTTCGAGATTGTGGAAAGAATGGGGCTCGTGGCCTATCCACTAGCCTTGCCTAATTCTTTGAGGCGTATGCACGATGTTTTGCATGTATCTATTTTGAGACATTATATTAGTGATCCCACACATGTTATTGACATGAGTTCCTTGCAGGTATCGGACGAGGGGGTGCTCATGGCTAAGCCAGTCCACATCTTGGATCATCACGTTCAATAGCTACGATGTCGAACGGTAGATAAGGTCAAGTTCTAGTGGGACAATTATAGTCCACACTCGGCGACCTAGGAGGATGCATATGATATGCGCCAACAGTTTCCATTCTTGTTTGATAGATAGACCTATGTTACTATGATACATTTACTTTGGCATTTATACTGTGAAACTTCGGGACGAATTTTAGACCAAGAGGGGGTGTATGTAACATCCCGCTCTGGCGCACTGAGAGAACTTATTCTTTGAGGACACTTGCTCGCAAGTGATCCGGATTATTATGCTATTAAAAACTCTTGATTTTGTTTATGAGGCATTATGGGTTGACGATATGTTGTTTTACTACATTGACATAGATAGGTGCTATTGACTCGGTTTTGCTGAGTGTGCAGGGTTTTGGACCTTGAGGATGCAGAGGCATCAATGGAACCCCTTGGAATCCGGATCGAGTCAGGGAGTGTGCTATTGGGGTTTGATTTTTTTACTGTGATATTAGTACATTTGATTAGATGATATGATGTGGATATGTTCTGACATGATTTGTTGATGATGCAGGCTGACGATAGCTTGCCGACCAGACTCACATATGGAGTAAAGGGGTCACACATGACTACCAGAGAGGTTGAGGGAGAGGTGTGGACAATAGCCCTGCCACAGCCTACTAGCACTCCCACCGTGGCTTGAACTGTAGGTTAACGATTACCTAGTTCGAGAGGACCCACGATGCCGTGAGGGAAAACTGCGACAGTCACTCACGATGATTCTAAGGGGCGCGCAAAAAGGCGGGGGCCTTATTCCTTAGAAGCCCTTAGTCTCCCATAAGTTCACCTGGTGGAGTGTTGACTCTAGGGGTTATTGATGTCCACCAATCAGTCAAGAGGCAAGTGGCACCCTTGGAGCACGTAGTGCATCCTGAAGGGCACGTTGCGCAAGGGAACAGATGAGGTGAGTGGCACCCTTGGATCACCTAGTGCATCCTAAAGGGCACGCCACATTGATGATGATAGAGGGATGAACCTAGATGGCCCTAAGACAAATAATAGGTTAAGAAATTTTAAAACAATTTCCCTAATTAAATGTCGCCCAGTACAAAATCTAAGTTCTAAGTCTAAATTTCCCTAGGGGTAAAATTTTGTCTACCTTTAAAAAAAAATAAAATTAAAAAAAATAAAATAAAATAAATAGATAAAATAAAATAAAATAATAAAATTTAAAATAAAAACCACTTAAGTAATAATTATGGTCTTCATAAAATTTTGTAACATGAAGGGAGTAAGAAATTAAATTATTCATAAGAAATAAAATCTGTGCATATAAAAAGTAAAGAGGGAATTAATTATTTTATCTTTTGATTATTTAAGAAGATACTAAATTAATGATAAAAGGGAAAAGGGGTTATATTCCACACCTGCCTTTTTGAGTTCTAAGTAAAAGGGGAAAGAGGGAAAATAAAAAAAATAGGAAACTAGGGAAAGGAGGGAACATAAAAAGGAAAAAGGGGAACTTAAGGGAAAAAGTGGGAAGTTTAGTAAAGAATCTACATTTAAGAGCTTTCTAATTTAAAACTGAATTAGCAGTTTTATAATAGGGAAAGCCTTTAAAACCTGTAAGGGAATCTAGGGACACCTAGGAGTGATTCTAGGAGTAACTCTAGGTGGGTGAGGGAAATAAAGATAATTACTTAATTAAAGAAATTAATTAATGGAGGAATGTGGGGGATGGGTGACACTTGTACGAAGAAGAATTTTTAGGATTTTATTTTTAAAAACTTTAATTATATTAGATTTTAGGAAAGAGAGAAAGGGGGAATTTCTATATAATGAAGGAAGGAGAGGGAGAAATGATCATCTTCTATTTGTGTAACGTTACACTGCAAAAATATCGACTTGAATGATTTACTTTTGGGAGTTGGGATACCCATCTCGGAGAGGAGTGGTAGCTCGGCCTTGCGAGGCGAGTTGGAAGCTAGACGAAACCTTTGGATAGTGCGTGTGGCCCCTTTGCGGCTCGGGGGGCTAAGGGGGAAGAAGAGTACCCCTAGCGTTGTCTGGGAGGTATCGGTGTAGTCTCGACGGTCGATGAGTAGGAGTGGCACGGAGCGCGCGGACGATACTCGGAGCAGGAAAACAGGCAACGATACGATTTTTCGGTTGAATGATAGAATGTTGTAGGATGTATGATCTATATTTACATGTGTTTTGAGTTGGTAAACTGATTGTATAGTTTCATGACTGAAATTTTTATAGCCTAGATGAATGATTGGTTGATTGATTTTCGTGAGCTTCGTCTTCCCACATATCGTGACCACCCTGTGTGTTGATTGTGACCTTGAGGTTGTTATCCTTCATCCCTAGCTCACCAGTCCTCGCCTGAGCAGTCGGCCAGGAGCCTGATCTATGGTCGTCGCCTTAGCGTTAAAATACCTATGGATCTCAATGCCCTGCTTTTCTGTGCAAGGATGGTGAAGTTAAGGCGAACCTTTAGCTGTCTACCTAGTGGTTGCTCATGCTTGAATGATGGTCTTTGCACCTTTTGTATTGTATGCTCCCACCACTGTTATAATTCCTATTCCCAATTGACTCTGCAGTTAAATGTTTTCCGGGCTAGCTCAGCTCTGCGCTTAATGCGCCCCTTGTGATTCTACTTTGCATTTTATTTCACCTCTCTACTACAAATTTACCGCCTCGTAATAGGAATTTATCACAGAAATTAAGTATAATTGCATGATTATTTTGTGTTTGTAATTGGTTTTGTTGCACAAGAAACCCGTCCCTCTACCTTGCTAGATTTCTATGACTGAATTTAGATGTTTGAATCAATTTCTGAATTCATATGTCTGAATTTATATGTCTGAATAAATAGGTTTGAAGTGAACTTATGGTAGTATTCAGTTACCCCCATAAACAGTCCAGGTATATGGAACAGATGATTCCATTTTCCTCATGGATGCTACACACATTTTGTCATTTGTATTGATCTTTTCAACCTTAAACATATTGAGACCGAGGTTTAGCCATCACACCAGTTAGAAGAGTGTCATTTAGTGAATGCTATTATTACACACAGTTAACAGGCCACACATTAACTGGGAATAGTGACTACTCTAACATTTGATTGCAGCTTTGTTGGGTTTCAAAACGTCTGATTGTATGTACATCTAGACACCTTTTAGACGTATTTAACCACTACTCAAGATGGTTGTGTTTTAGATTCTTAAATCCTGTGTAAATGTATTTTCTAGCTGATAAAAGATTCAAAGTATAAGAGGTTGGCGTTGGGAAGACACTTGACTGTTTAACCAATATTTTTTTGAGTAATGAATGTGTTCTTCAGGTGTGAATCGGTAGTGTTTAGCCGAATAGACGTTCCAACTTACCTTCCTCTCTTAAATAATATAAATTTCCATGGCTAATTTAATATAGGTTGATTTTAAAAATATTTTTATTGTTATTGGATAACATATAAATGTAATGTCTTTTTAAGCTAAGTACAATAAGTCATTATGATATTAGTAATTGGGATTTTGCAATTAATTAAATTTACTTTATTTTTTTAAAGTTCGGTTGGTAACTTGTCGACTAATGGAAATTAAACTGAGTAATTGATCTGTAATTAATGCCAGTTTAAGTCGTAGATAATGCCCTTTTGTCTTAAATAATGGTTGGTTGTGACAGAGTCTTTTCAAATTTGCGCCTTCTGTAGAGGATGTGGATGTTCATTTAATTATTGTTGTACTTGGTTGAAAACATTTAATTGCTTGGTCTTCTTGTGTCGGGTGGGATGTAGACACCTCCTTGTTCCTCAGAACAGTCACCAACCCTGAGACCTTAAATGGTCGAAATCTATGGGAACCTAGGCTTGAGCATTGCTTATGTGTCCTGGAGGTCCTAACCATTGCAGGGTAGGATGGGCGGGTAGTCAGTCTTATTTTTCGTCGGTTGATTGTCGTTCATTGCTTCCAGATGCTTGATGTGTGTCTGAGGTCGTCGTGTTGTTGTCACAGTTGCATGCATCATGTTCGTCGTCGTGTTGCGACGCAGAGTATAATGTTTTTATTACCCTTGTACACACGCACACATAAAAAAAAAAATTTCACTTGTTATGAGAGGTTGATGTCCTGATGAACGGGAGGGTCGTTACACAATTAATCTGACCAATAAGATCAACTCGTGGTCATTCAACAATCCATGCAATCAACATTCTAAATAGCAAATTCGTGTCCTTTCAACAATGAACTCAGTCAATTTTTTTTTTGGGCAAATCTGTGGTTATTTACATCAAACTCAGTCACATTTAATAGGTAAAACGTGGGCATTTGAACAACAATCTCAGTCTCATTTTAAAAGCAAAATTGTGGGCATTTAAACAACAATCTCAGTCTCATTTTAAAAGCAAAATAGTGGGAAGTTAAACAACAATATCGGTCTTATTTTAAAAGAAAAATCATGGGCAGTTAAAAAACAATCTAAGTCAACTTTTAAAAGCAAAAACATGGGCATTTCAACAACAATATCTATCAACTTTTAAAAGAAAAAACGTGGGCATTTCAACAACAATCTCTGTCAACTTTTAAAAGCAAAAACGTGGGAATTTCAATAGCAATCTCAATCAACTTTTAAAATAAAAAAAATGGGCATTTCAACAACAATCTCAGTCAACTTTTAAAAGAAAAAACGTGGGCATTTCAACAACAATCTCTGTCAACTTTTAAAAGAAAAAATATGGGCATTTCAATAGCAATCTCTGTCAACTTTTAAAAGAAAAGATGTGGGCATTTCAACAACAATCTCTATCAACTTTTAAAAGAAAATACATGGGCATTTCAACAACAATCTCTGTCAACTTTTAAAAGAAAAAACGTGGGTATTCAACAACAATATCTGTCAACTTTTAAAAGCAAAAACGTGGGCATTCAACGACAATCTCAAACACGTTTTAAATGGAAAAATCGTGGTTTACCTTTTTCATTGCCCGGATGCCAAATGCAAATGCATACAGGAATGACCAAACTCCCTTCCCTTACCAGGATATGAATTATAAAAAAATAGATAGGGAAATGATTTTGTTTTTCCATTGCGAGGATACCAATACAACACATACATGAATATCTCAAAAAAACATTTTTCCATTTCTAGGATACCAAATATAAAAATGCAGATAGGGAATCAAATCATTTTTCCATTGCCAGAATACCAATACAACGTAGACATGAATAAAAAATAAAAACATTTTTCCATTCCAAGATACAAATACAAAAATGTAGACATGAAATCAATTCATTTTTCCATTTCCAGAATACCAAATATAAAAATGCAGATAGGGAATCAAATCATTTTTCCATTGCTAGAATACCAAATATAAAAATGCAGATAGGGAATCAAATCGTTTTTCCATTTCCAGAATATCAATACAACACAGACAACAGTAAGAGAAATGCAAGGATCCAATGGGAAAAGTCATTGAAATGATTGCATGGATTCTATCATTCAAGGCATAGAGAAAAACCAAAAAGGATGCAAGATAATCCATATGCAAAGGGATTTTCTAGATGGCACAATTCAAACAATTAGCCAAGGATAATAACGGAGGTAGACGGCTGACAAGAACGTCCTTCGCTCATCATCCATGCACAAAAAAGTAGGGAATTTAGATCCATAGGTTTATTAACATCGAAGAGATGACCATAGATCAAGCTCCTAGTCGACTGCTCAAGCGAGGACTGATGAGGTAGGGATGAAAGAAAAAAACAACCACAATATTCACAAATCAATACACCACAGGGCGGTCAAGACATGCCGGGAATCGAAGGCCATGGGAGTCAATCAATCATTGAGCTATAGGCTATGGAAAAATCCAGTCACCAACTAGAACGCTAAGACAATCAATTTACTTACCCAATTAAACATGTAGATCCAAAGCATAAATCCTACTACAATCTACCATGCAAAAATAAAGAAAGCATACCATTGCCTGATCACCCACTCCGAGTTGATGTCTCACGCGCTCTATGCAACTCCCGCTTGCCGACCACCGAGACTTCATCGGTGCCTCCCAGCCAATGCTAGGGGTACTCTTCTTCCCCCTTAGCCCCCCGAGACACAAAGGGGCCACACACACTAACCAAGAATCAACTAGCTCCCAACTCGCCTCGCAAGGCTGAGCTACTACTCCTCACCGAGCTGGGTATCCCAACTCCCACAAGTTAAGTCAATCAAGTATATATTTCTACAGCATAACGTTACGCAAATAGAAGATATCCTTCCTCCTTCTCTTCCCTCCATTATATAGAGTTTCAAACTCCTTTACCTTCCCAAAATTCCATTTAAATTAATGTTTAATAAATTAATGTTTAATAAATTAATTCCTAAAAATCCTCCCCGTACAAGTGTCACCCATCCCCTTCATTCCTCCATAAATTAATTTCTTTAATTAATTAATTACCTTTATTTCCCTCACCTACCTAGAGTCACTCCTAGAATCGCTCCTAGGTGTCCCCAAATTCCCTTACAAGTTTTAATGACTTTCCCCATTATTAATTTGCTAGTTCAATTTAAATTAGAAAGTTCTTAAATGGTAGATACCTTACTAAGTTGGACTAACTTCCTTTTCCTAGTGTTTCCCCTTTCTTTTAAGGTTTCCGTTTTCCCTATTTTCCTAATTATTTTAGATTTCCCCTTTTTCCCTTTTTAATTAAACTCAAAAAGGCATGTGCAGAAACTTACCCTTCTTCCCCTTTTTTTAATGAATTGAATTTTTAATTAGCATAAAAGTAAAACAATCTAGGTTCATTCATTTATCACGTTTTTCATCCTAAGGCCATCTAGGTTCATTCATTTATCATTAACAACGCGACGTTCCCTTCAGGACGAACTAGGTGCTCCAAGGGTGCCACTCGCCTCATCTATTTCCCTTGCGTGACGTTCCCTTTAGGATGCACTACGTGCTCCAAGGGTGCCACTCGCCTCTTTCCATTTTTCTTGCGCGACGTGCCCTTCAGAACGCACCACATGCTCCAAGGGTGCCACTCGCCTCTTGACTGACTTGGTAGACATAAAAAACCCCTGGAGTCAATACTCCGCCAGGTGAACTTGTGGGAGACTAAGGGCCTTTAAGGAATAAGGCCCCCGCCTTATTGCGCGCCCCTTATAATCATCGTTAGCGACTGTCGCAGTTTGTCCTCACGTCATCGTGGGTCCTCTCAAACTAGGTAAACATTAACCTACAGTTTGAGCCACGACAAGAGTGCTAGTAGGTCATGGAAGGGCTGCAGTCCACACCTCTCCCTCAACATCTCTAGTAGTCGTGCGTGACCCCTCTACTCCACATGTGAGTCTAGTCGGCAAGCTATCGTCAGCCTGCATCATCAACGAATCATGTCAGAAATATATCCATAATCATATCATCTAATCAGATGCACTAATATTAGATATAAAACAATCAACCCTCAATAGTTCACTTCCCAACTCGGTCCGGAGTCCAAGGGGTCCCATCGATGCTTCTGCACCCTCGAGGTCCGAAATCCCGCACACTCAGTAAAACCGAGTCAATAGCACCTGTCTATGTCAATGCAACAAAACAACATGACATCAACCCATAACACCTCAAAATCAAAATCATTGTTTTAATAGCATAATAATCTGGATCACTTGCTAGCAAGTGTCCTAAAAGAATAAGTTCGCTCATTGTGCAAGAGCAGAATGTTACATATATAACATTGTTATATGTTATATAACAATGTTATATGTTAATTATAACATATAACATTGTTATATGTTATAATTAACAACATATAACAATGTTATATAACATATAACATTGTTATATAACATATAACAATGTTATATGTTGTTAATTATAACATATAACAATGTTCTATGTTAATTATAACATGTAACAATGTTATATGTTATGTGTTATATAACATATAACATTGTTATTATATGTTAATTATAACATATAAGGTTGTTATATGCTATATAACATATAACATTGTTATATGTTATATAATATATAACAATGTTATATGTTAATTATAACATATAATGTTGTTATATGTTATAATTAACATATAACAATGTTATATGTTATATAGCATATAACAACCTTATATGTTATAATTAACATATAACATTGTTACATGTTATAATTAACATATAATAACAATGTTATATGTTATATAACACATAACATATAACATTGTTACATGTTATAATTAACATAGAACATTGTTATATGTTATAATTAACAACATATAACATTACGTAACGTATAACCTAGGTTATATCTTATATAAGATATAACCAGGTTATGTAACATATAACGTAACCGTGGTTATATGTTATATAAGATATAACCTAGGTTATATGTTATATAACCTATAACCTAGTTATAGGTTATATAACCTATAACCTAGGTTATATGTTATATAACCTATAACCTATAACCTAGTTATAGGTTATATAACCTATAACCTAGGTTATATGTTATATAACTTATAACATACGTTATATGTTAAAAAACCATAAAAAAAGCCTAAAAAACCATATAACCTATAACCTATAACCTAAACAACCATAAAAAACTAGACAAAAACTAAAAAAGAGTTAAAAAAATATATCCAAATTTAACTTTTTTTGCCTTTTTTTTCAAAACATCTTAAAGATTTTTTGAGAAAAGTAGAAAACATATATGTTTTTTAGAAAAAAGTAGAAAACATGTAAGACTTTAACAAAAAACTAACCTCTGAAATGCTAAATTCCCCTCTTTGCTTGCTAAATTCTCCTCTTTTGCTAGATTCTCCGCTTTGCTTGCTAGATTCTCCTTAAACTAGGTTATAGGTTATATAACATATAACTAGGTTATAGGTTATATGTTATATAACCTATAACTAGGTTATAGGTTATAGGTTATATAACCTATAACTAGGTTATAGGTTATATAACATATAACCTAGTTATAGGTTATATAACATATAACCTAGTTATATGTTATGTAACCTATAACCTAGTTATAGGTTATATAACATATAACCTAGGTTATATGTTATGTAACCTATAACCTATTTACAGGTTATATAACATATAACCTAGGTTATATGTTATATAACCTATAACCTAGTTATAGGTTATATAACCTATAACCTAGATTATATGTTATATAACTTATAACATACGTTATATGTTAAAAAACCATAAAAAAATCCTAAAAAATCATATAACCTATAACCTATAACCTAAAAAACCATAAAAAACTAGACAAAAACTAAAAAAGAGTTAAAAAAATATATCCAAATTTAATTTTTTTTGCCCTTTTTTTTCAAAACATCTTAAGGATTTTTTGAGAAAAGTAGAAAACATATATGTTTTTTAGAAACAAGTAGAAAACATGTAAGAATTTAACAAAAAACTAACCTCTGAAATGCTAAATTCCCCTCTTTGCTTGCTAAATTCTCCTCTTTTGCTAGATTCTCCGCTTTGCTTGCTAGATTCTCCTCGGATGTCTTCTCGATGTTTTAGCTTTCTCCAAATCCTAAAACAAATACTTCCCAAGATATAACACAATATAAAAAGATAAAAGAATACTGTGTATATATAACACAGATGATATAAATTATTGTTAGTATAACAAATGTGGGATAAAAAAAAATTAGGTATATTGTCTACATATATACCTAAAATTATATGGATCATAAATATGTTTAATCAATGTGGGATAAATAGATAAACATGATAAATATTGTATTTAACATGTAAATAACAAAATAAAAGAGTAAAATTTGTTTTTAATTTTTAAGGGAAAATAACTGAAAAAAATTGGGGGGAAAATTTGGAGGGTAAA
>ML779113.1:1454603-1467079 GCA_009831015.1 Picea engelmannii | reverse complement strand
TTAGAGGGAAAATCTCATTATTTATGTTATTATAATGTCATAGGGATGGTGAGAATTTATATCATTCTATGTTATGAGAGAGAAGGGATGGATTCATCAAATAAAGAAAATTGTATTTTTGAGACATCAACAAATTCTTCGCATACCTCTTCTGTTGGGACTAGGAAATGCCATAGGATTGTTTCTAATGCAAATGAGGCGTCATATTTTTCAGCTAGTCATAATCTTGATCATGGTGCATGAAATTTTATTCAACATGTTCCTCATGAAAGTCCTAAATCAGAGGACTTTGAAGGCACCGATGATGAAGAGGAGGAATATGATGGTGATAAATCTAGTTAGCAGTTTAATAGTAATGAAAATAATCAAAATGTAGGTCAAAGTGGAGACTATGATCAACGTTTAAATGATTGGGATGAGAATTTTCTTCCAAGTTAAGATTTTGAATGTACCGATGAATATTTCCAAGGCACCAATGAAAATGATGGAGAAATTTCCTCAAGTGGAAATTTTAAAAGCAGTGAAGATGATTATGACAATGGTGGACCAAATTCCCTGAGTGGAGAATTTAAAGACAACAATGTTGGTGATTATGAATTTCCTCCTAGTGAGGATTTTGAAGGTACTGATGAAGAGTTTCCTCCAAGTGAGGAATTCCAAGGCACGAATGAGGATGGAGAAGAATTTCCCCCAAGTGGGGACTTTAAAAGCAATGATGACGATTATGACAATGCTGGATAGTCTTTCTCGAATGAGGAATTTAAAAGAAACAATGTTGGTGCTTATGATTTCCCTCAAAGTGACGATTTTGAGGGTATCGATGAGGATAATGAAGATTTTCCTCCAAGTGAGGATATTGGAGCTAGTAATGAGGATGAGGATGATGAAGAATATATTTCAAGTGGCGAGTTTCAAAGTAGCAAAGATGATTACGCCATTGGTGGTCACTCTTTTCCGAGTGATAAATCAAAAAGAAAAAATGTTGATGTTGATTTTCCTCCAAGTGAGGATTTTCAACATATTGGTGAAGGTTTTCAAGGCACTAAGAAAGATGGTGGAAATTTTCACTCAAGTGGGGATTTTGAAAGAAATGAAGATGATTATGTCAATAGTGGACATAATGTTGATGACTATTTTTCTCCAAATGATTGTGTTGATGATTATTTTTCTCCAAATGATTATGTTGACGATGATGTTCTCAAACATTCAGCTGCAACAAATGAAGGTGATCGACATTCTCTAGTTCAGTCTCCTGACAATGTTTTTCTTGATACTCCTTGTGGTGATGAGGAAAAACCTTCCAGTGAGGATGATGAAATAGTGGAGACATTGCAAAGAAACATTTTGTCTAGGACCAAGATTAGACCTTTTTATATCGATCCAAAGAATTCTAGTTATACAAGGTCTAGGAAAGAATTTCTCACTAAATCAATTTCCATAAAAGAATTGATTTCAAGTGAATGTTGTCAAAATAATTGTTTGAAAAGCATGGACTACATGCATGCCTTGAATAAAGTAATACATATTTGGCAATGAATAAGAGCATGCAAAATTCATATTTGACGGGGTGCATGATATCCACCAATACAATATATGATTGTCACATTGGGAATATTTTACTTTTCAGAAAGGATTTCAAAAAAATTCACTCAATTGGTAATCTTCGTCTATCAAGAATCCAGACAAGGTTGGAAAAATATCCATAATTTTATTCAAAGGTACATCATGGACGAGAGAGTGGACCATTCACAAACACTACATTGTCATGGATGCGTGATTTATTTTCCAAACATGGAGAGTGTATGCCAGATAGAGACACAATACATATTCCAAATAATTTTTCAAGGAGGGAAATTTACAACTTGTACAAAGGATATGTTTAAGATGTTGAAGGAAATGATACTTTTATTACATATGCATATTTTACAAGAATATGGAAGAAACAATTCAACAATGTCTATATTCCTAGGAAGTCAAGGATGGGGATTTGTAGTATATGTGCTACTCTTAAATCAAGAAGAGATAAATCTAAAGGGGATGAAAGAGGTATGTATTTGCTATTTACTTTTTTAATTGAATAGTTATCAACGATGAAAACATACAATCAATATTTCCATTTTATGTCATGTGTAGATTCCATAATCAAAGCACTTCAAGAACATCGAAATCAACAATCAAGTGAAAGACAAAAGTTGTACAAACATCAGAAGAAGTGTTATGATTCTCCAAAAAAATATTTAGGTATCATAATTGATGGCATGGACCAAAAGAAAACACTTCTACCACATTTTGTCCATACACCCAAAAATTTACAAGAAGAGAATTTCATTCAGTTTCACTTGGTTGGTTGTATGGTTTTCAATGGAAAAATGTGTCTAAGAGTTTACTTCACAGCTCCAAATATTCACAATGATGAAAATCTGACCATCACCATAATTCATCATGTGCTCACTCACTGGTCTAGAAATATTCCTCAAGTTCTCTATCTACAGTTGGACAACACTAGTCGTGAAAATAAAAATCAAATTGTGTTTGGATATCTAAGCATGCTTGTTGAAATGGGAATCTTTCAAAAGGTGAAAGTCGGTTTCCTTGTTGGACACACTCATGATCATATTGATCAAATGTTCAGTTGTTTTTCCGTAACATTGAAGATGAAAAATGTTGGAAGTCTACCATCACTGATTGAATGTATCAAGAAATCATACATTCCAGAGCCTGTTTTTTACATATTAGAAGAAACTGTTGACATGCGGAGATTTATTCAAGGACCACATCATGAAGAAAAATGTATTGACCAACTTAATGACATTAGATTCCAACATCAATTTTGTTTGAAAACAATTGAAGGGAAAACACTTATATGGGGAAAGCAATATTCAACCACTACAGAATGGGGGCCTTCATCAGGTTTATCATTTTTGAAGTTCATTCCAGTTGTCCAATTTTTGCGTCAAAATTATTATTTTTACAATTAGTTGCTGAAATCCATAATGCACAAAGGCATAATAGAGTTGTAGATTATTCGGAATGCCTAGAAGAAATTATGAAGTCCATTAAGGATACATATGAGTACTTTGATGTTGTTGATTCTGTTTGGTGGGAGTCTTTTTTCAATAGTCAAAGTGACATAATTTCAAGCTCAAAAAATGAAGATACAATGTTGAGGACTCCATTTCATTGGCCACAAAATATGCCAAACGAATCTGAAGAAACAAACATTGTTGAAGTTCAAGAATCTCAAGGTGCTATTGAGATTACACAAGAAGAGGAAAGAGAAATGTATATTGGTTCGCGAAGGTCATGTGCACAACGTGAAGCCATGGAAGACCTTTACAAGGGTTCAATACAAGATATTAAGGAGGGTAGCATGATTGTAGTTTTAGAGACTGAGGATCCACATGGTTATCCATTCTGGATAGGAAAGGTTATAAAGATTGAGAAAGAAAATGTTGATGTTGTTGCAATTGAAGTGGATTGGTATGCAACAAGTACACACCCATTTAATGGTGTGTACAAGCCAGAGATGGTGGTTGAGAAATATGTCAATAGAAAGAGAAAAATAAAGGGTCAAAATACAACTCATTGTCGCACTGAACTCTTAAAATTAGACGATGTTGATATACTTGTTTATGACTTCAATTTGACAAAGAGAGGAACTCTTCGCTCCAAGACAATAGAAATTATCAAGAGGTTGCTGCCGCAAGAAATAAATGCAAGATGGGAGTCTATTGAACCTAGTCCTATATCTAAAAGGCAGTTGACATCTGAAATGTTGGGCATGTATGTAGACTCAGATGGTGCATTCATCGACAATAGAGAAGAGTATGGATCATCTACATCTTCATCAAAAAATTCATTTGAAGACAATGTAGACTCTGATGGTATTTCAGAAACCATGAGTCAATCTGAATAAGTGTATGGAACATTTTAAGAATTTTTAATCCATATGATGTTTGTATGGTAATGTAACATCCCGCTCTGGTGCACTGAGAAAACTTATTCTTTGAGGACACTTGCTTGCAAGTGATCTGGACTTTTATGATGTTAAAACATTTATCCTTGATTATGATGCGTTATGATAGACGACATGATGTTTTACTTCTTTGATGTAGACAGGTGTTATTGACTCAGTTTTATTGAGTGTGCAGGGTTTTGGACCTTGAGGATGCAGAGGCATTGGTGGAACCCCTTGGACTCCGGATTGAGTCAGGGAGTGTGCTATTTGGGTTGATTTATTTACTGTGATATTTCAATTGATTTGATGATATGATGTGGACATGTTCTGACACGATTTTTGATGATGCAGGCTGACGATAGCTTGTTGACCAGACTCACATATGGAGTAAAGGGGCCACACACATGATTTCCAGAGTGGTTGAGGGAGAGGTGTGGACAACAACCCTGCCATAGCCTACTAGCACTCCCGCCGTGGCTCGAATTGTAGGTTAACGATTACCTAGTTCGAGAGGATCCATGATGCTGTGAGGGAAGACTGCAACAGTCGCTCATGATGATTCTAAGGGGCGCACAATAAGGCGGGGGTCTTATTCCTTAGAGCCCTTAGTCTCCCACAAGTTCACCTGGCGGAGTGTTGACTCCAGGGGTTATAGATGTCTACCAATCAGTCAAGTTGGCGAGTGGCACCCTTGGATCACATGGTGCATCCTGAAGGGCACGTCACACAAAAGAAGCATAAGAAGCGAGTGGCACCCTTGGAGCACATGGTGCATCCTGAAGGGCACGTCATGCAAAAGAAACGAATGAGGTTAGTGGCACCCTTGGAGCACGTAGTGCGTCCTGAAGGGCACGTCGCGTTGAGGATGATGAAGAAACGAACCTAGATGGCCCTAAGACATTAACACCTTAAGAAATCCTTAAAGAACTTCCCTAACCAAGTGTCGCCCAGTTCAGAATCTAAGTCCTAAGTCTAAAACTTTTCTAGGGTAAAGATTTAGTCTAACCTTAAAGAAAAAGACCCTAGAATAAAAATAACAATTTAAACAAAAACCCACTTAAGTAATAGTGGGGTCTTCATAAAATTCTTGGGTAAATGACGAGAGTAAGAATTCAATTAAAACTAATGGTTATAAAATTTTGCAAAGAAGAAATTATTTCCTAACTTGTGAAAGTACAAAACATATTAAATAAATAATAAAAGGGAAAGATTTAATAACGCAACTGCCATTTTGGGACTTAATAAAAAGGGGAAAGAAGGGAATAATAAGAATTAGGAAACTAAGTAATGGAGGAAACTTAATAAAGGAAAGATGGGAACTCATGGTAAAAAGCAAGACCAACATAGTAAGAAATCTGAAATTGAGAACCTGCTAATTTGAGCTAATATAGTAACATTTTTTTTTAAGGAAAGTATTTAAAACATGTAAGGGGATCTAGGAACACCTAGGAGTAAATTTAGGAGGGACTCTAGGTGGGTGAGGGAAATGAGTAAATTAATAAATTAAAGAAATTAGTTACTTGAGGAAAGAGGGGGATGGACGACACTTGTGCGAACGAGATCATTTAGTATTTTTTTATTAAAACTTAATTAAAATGTGATTTAGGGAAAGTTGGAGGTGGGAAAAACTCTATAAAAGAATGGGAAGATGAGGAAGAAAGGGATCAGTGGTTAGCGTAACGTTACGCTGCCGGATTGTGACTTGACTGATTACTTGTGGAGAGTTGGGATTTTTCCAGCTCAGATAAGAGTGGTAGCTCGGCCTTGCGAGGTGAGCTAGGAAGCTAGACATACCATCTGGATAGTGTGTGGCACATTTTCGGCTCGGGGGACTAAGGGGGAAGCAGAGTATCCCTAGCGATTGGCTGGGAGGTATCAGTGTAGTCTCGACGGTCGACGAGCGGGAGCGGCATGGAGCGCAGGACATCATTCGAGGCAGGCGACAAGGCAAAGGTACACTCGTTATTTGGTAGAATAGAATGCATTAAGATTTATGATGTAGATCTGCCTGTGTATTGGATAGGTATACTGATTGATGACATGCGTCCTTCAGTCTGGCCTTGGCGTTGGGTTTATCCTGTTTCATTGTTGTCTATTTTCTGTGCCTCGACAGTTATAACCCTTGTGATTCCTTCGATGAGGTGTCCCTAGAGCCCTAGCCTTCGCTTCTGCCGCTAGCATTTTATATGGGTATTCTTAGATGTATATAGTGTTAACTTCATCTGCGTAGGGCTTTGGATAGTTTGGTTGGTTCACCTTACTTCTGAAATTGCTTTTGTGTAACTGATGGAACCATTTTAATCTGCGGAGATAATCCAGCACTATTTGAAAGAAAGAAAATTTTATGCAATGAAAACGTTATCAAAGGAATTTCATTTAAAAGGAAACGTTTATGAAGAAAATTTTAATTAAGTAAAAACATTATCGAATCCGGTCTGCAATTTCTTGGTGGGCCTATGATTATTTTTCTCCTTGCTTAATACCCGAGAACAATTGATCAGGCCTGCATTATTTTTCTGGGCGGTGGTTTTTCCCTGCGTTGAATCTTGGGAAAATTTTATCCCTGTATGCTTGATGGTTTCCCCAGGCTTTGAAGCGTTTTTCATCGTCTGCCAAATTTATTACTCGGATTTTTCCACCTTGAGGGTCACTGACTTCCTTATATTTTTATTTTCTTGGTCCTCGGCTTGGTCTCCACGATCTGGCTCCCAACAGGCGCGGGGTGGCCATTAAGCTTGATTTCCTTGTCTAAAGGCATGGTCGGGTAGCTGTAGAATCACCCACGCCGCATCCACCCAATAGTCGACTATGATGATAATTTCACCACAAAATTTTGTTCACCTCTTAAATGGGATGGCATGGATGTTCCTTGCTATGATTACGGGTAAGGACTGCTCTCGGTGTCCACCTGATGTTTGCCCCTTTTGGTTACCAAAGAGTCTGAACATGGCTGTAGATTACCATGTTTGTTTTTCCTTCATGGGGTCGGTCTCGCTGTAGTTACCCGGACGTGCAGGAGGGCCGTTCTCAGCATACAATGCTTAAAAGACTGTTGTTTAAATATAGTCAGCCTGCATCATCAACCATCATGTCAGAACATGTCAACAACATATCATCAAATCAATAAAATATCATGGTAAATAAATCAACTCAAATAGCACACTCCCTGACTCAATCCGGAGTCCAAGGGTTCCGTCGATGCCTCTGCATCCTCCAGGTCAAAAACCCTGCACACTCAATAAAACTGAGTCAATAGCACCTGTTTATGTCAAAGAAGTAAAACATCATGTCATCTATCATAATGCATCATCATCAAGGATAAATGTTTTATCATCATAAAAATCCAGATCACTTGCGAGCAAGTGTCCTCAAAGAATAAGTTTTCTAAGTGCGCCAGAGCGGGATGTTACAGTCATCTCAATGAGTTCAATGCATTGCGATAGGGAGGTCGTACGGTGCCCGAGTACGAGGCACATTTTATGGAGCTGCTCCAGTATGCTCCGCACCTTAACACTAAGAAGCTTAAGGTCAACCGGTTCGTGTTTGGCCTTAATGACAGCCTGCGTGAAAAGGTTAGGATCTTGTTGCCTCAAACCTTGCACGACGCTGTCCAAAAGGCCGTCATAGTAGAGGAGGAGCTTATCAGTGGGGGTCAGACTAGGACTCTAGCGAGACCAGCAGGGCAGGTTTCATCTGGTACACTGCAGCATCAGACACCAGCGAGACATACATCGGGATATCGTGGCTTCCAGAGAGGATCCACTTTCACTACACCCCAATGACCGCTGCCTCAACAAAGGAAACCTTAGGGGACCACAGCATCAGTAGCAGTGTCGCCCGCAGCAGCAGCAGTTTAGGCCTGTTCATCAGAACAGACCTGGATTCCAGGCCAGTGGGCCGTCATCTTCTACTTCGGGTACCAGGACTACTGGGCCGAAGAAGGGGTGTTGGACATGTGGGGAGCCACACTACCAACGCGACTGTCCTGTGGAGAGGACCAGAGTGTCCGGATCAACCGGACCCGTTACCGTGGCAGATATGGGCAAGGCCCATCGGATTCATGCAACGGTGAATAACTGCCAGGCAGAGCACAAGTCAACTGTGCTCAAGATGACAGGTACTGTCGCTGACCAAACCCTTAGTATTTTGATAGACCCAGGTGCTACTGAGAGTTTCATTTTTGGTGTAGCGCTAAAAAGGATTAAGCTAAAGGTAGTTGAACAGGACGAGTTCAGCTTTGTAGAGATGGCTTCGGGAGCCAAACAGAAGGTTGGAGGAAAGGTTATGGGCTGTGCCCTTAACCTGGGAGAGTTTGTCACGAGGGTCAACTTGTACGTCACAATCTTAGGATCTTATGATGTCGTGATTAGTATGGATTGGTTGTAATCGCATGAGGCGATACTCAACTGTAAGATGAAACGGTTGAGCTTGGTTGATGACGAAGGACACAAACGTGTGATTGTAGGACGGAACCAGGGAGTTTCCCTGAGGTTCGTCTCTTCCTTACAGTTACAGAAGAGTATGCGCAAGGGGTGAAAGCTTTATGCGATCCTCGCGCTAAATGAAAAGGGAGTAGTGGAAGGTCTAGAACACCTTCCAGTGGTGAAGGAGTTTGCGGACGTATTTCCAGAGGAGTTACCTGGGATGCCGCTAGAGAGAGAATTGGAGTTTACTATAGACCTGAAACTGGGGATCGAACCGATAACAAGAATGCCTTATCGGATGTCGACCCCAGAGTTGCAAGAGTTGAAAATGCAACTGAAGGAGTTGCTGGACCTGAGACTGATACGTCCTAGTGTGTCACCGTGGGGTGCACCAGTTATTTTCATACAAAAGAAGGACAGATCATGGAGGCTTTGCATTGACTATCGTCAACTGAACAAGGCTACGATCAAGAATCAGTATCCCTTACCAAGAATTGATGATCTATTCGATCAAATGAAGGGTGCGACGGTGTTCTCCAAGATCGATTTGCGATCAGGGTATCACCAGTTATGGATCAAGGAGGATGACGTCCCTAAGACCGCCTTTAAGATGAGATTTGGACATTACGAGTTTACTATTTTGCCATTTGGACTGACAAACGCCCCAGGAGTATTCATGAGTTTGATGAACGGGGTGTTTTGCGAGTACTTGGACAAGTTCGTCCAAGTATTCATTGACGACATTTTGATCTACTCTCGGATGACGGAGGAGCATGACGAGCACTTGCGCTTGGTACTACAGTGTCTACAAGAGCACAAATTGTATGGGAAGTTGTCCAAATGCTCTTTTTATCAATCAAGGATTCACTACTTAGGGCATGTCATCTCCAGTGAAGGTATCGCCATGGATCCAGCGAAGGTTGAGGCTATTATGGAATGGCCTGCGTCGAAAAATGTCACAGAAGTACGTAGTTTTATGGGTTTAGCAGGATACTATCAATGGTTTGTCGAGGGATTTTCGAAGATAGCAAATCCGATCACAAAATTGCAGAAGAAAAACAAGAAGTTTGTTTGGACCGAGAAATGCGCGGAAGCATTTCAAAGGCTTAAAGAGTTGTTGACCACAACACCGATACTAAAGTTCCCTGAGATGGACGTAGACTTCTTGGTATGCACTGACACATCCAAGGAAGGTTTAGGCGGAGTCTTGATGCAAGATGGATGAGTGATTGCTTACATTTCGAGGAAAATGAGAAGGCATGAGGAGAACTATGCGATGCACGATTTGGAGTTATTAGCCATCATATATGCCTTGAAGGTTTGGAGACACTACCTTGTTGAACAAAAAATTGAATTAAGCACTGATCATTGTGGACTACAACACTTTTTATGCAAAGCGACCTGAACGCGCGACAACTACGTTGGTTGGAATTGCTTATCAAGTACGACTTCGAGATTACTTACATAAAAGGGACGGTGAACCGAGTGGCGGATGCTTTGAGTCGGAGGCCGTGCATATTTTTGGTGTTACCTCTTCAGATGAATCTACTTGAGAAGATTCTCACTTTACAGCGTGATGATGACTGGTACCAAGAGGTCGAGGGTTTTATCGGACAAAACACAATGATGGTACCAAGATATGAGGGATACTCATTTGATAGCGATGGTTTATTGAAATTCAGAGGTCGGATTTATGTACCACCAAGCGACGAGTTAAGGATGTTGATCCTGAGCGAGGCTCATAGAGCAGTTTACATGGCTCCCCCGGGAGTCATGAAGATGAGGGCAGACCTGAAACCCTTATTCTTCTGGAAGGGAATGAAGGCCAACATAGTCAACTATGTGGCCAGATGTCTGGAGTGTCAGCAGGTAAAGGCTGAACATAGACACCCAACAGGATTACTTCAACCACATGCCATTCCAGAATCAAAATGGGAGGTCATTTCGATGGATTTTATTGTTGGATTGCCACTGATGGCAAGGAGACATGACTCGATTTTCGTAGTAGTAGACACTCTGACGAAGAGTGCTCACTTTATTCCTGTGCGTATGACTTATTAGGCACCTAACATAGCGAGAGTTTTCATCAGTGAGATTGTGAGGCTACATGGCGTGCCTAATAAGATCATATCCGATTGAGGAATTGGTGTTTATTGGACGATTTTGGACGAGTTTCGAAGAGGCCTTGGGAACCCAACTTAAATTTAGTACTGTGTATCACCCGGAGACTGACGGGCAGACAGAACGAATGAACCAAACCTTGAAAGACATGTTGCGCATATATGTGATGGACCAACAAAAGCATTGGGAGGAATTCTTGCCACTAGTAGAGTTCGCTTAGAACAACAGTTACTAGAGCACCATTAAGATGGTGCCTTTCGAGTTTTTGTACAGGCGACCGTGTCAGACGCCCTTGAGTTGGGATCGACTTGAGGATAGGGTCCTGGTGGGACCAGAAGCGATCCAAGAAATGGAAGATCAAATGCAAACCATAAGACAAAGGATTAAAGAAGCGCAGGATCGACAGAAGAGTTATGTTGATGCGCACTGAGTCGACCGTAGTTACGAGGTCGACGATCGAGTCTTCTTGCGGGTTAAACCGCATAAGCGTTCGATCAAGTTTTCAAAGGGAGCTAAACTGTCTCCTAGGTTCGTGGGACCTTTCAAGATTCTGGAGAGAAAGGGGCCCATGGCCTATCGACTATCCTTGCCCGATTCTTTGAGGCGTATGCACGATGTTTTTCATGTATCTGTTTTGAGACATTATATTAGTGATCCTACACATGTGATTGACATGAGCTCCTTGTAGGTATCGGGTGAGGGAGCGCTCACGGCTGAGCCGGTCCGCATCTTAGATCATCGCGTTCGATAGACGATGTTGAACGGTAGATCAAGTCAAGGTCCAGTGGGACAGTTATAGTCCACACTCGGTGACCTGGGAGGACGCATATGATATGTGCCAGCAGTTTCCATTTTTGTTTGATAAATAGACTTATGATACTATGATACTTTTATTTCGGCATTTATACTGAGAAACTTCGGGACGAATTTTAGACCAAGAGGGGGTGTATGTAACATCCCGCTCTGGCGCACTGAGAAAACTTATTCTTTGAGGACACTTGCTCGCAAGTGATCTGGACTTTTATGATGTTAAAACATTTATCCTTGATTATGATGCGTTATGATAGACGACATGATGTTTTACTACTTTGATGTAGACAGGTGCTATTGACTCAGTTTTATTGAGTGTGCAGGGTTTTGGACCTTGAGGATGCAGAGGCATCGGTGGAACCCCTTGGACTCCAGATTGAGTCAGGGAGTGTGTTATTTGGGTTGATTTATTTACTGTGATATTTAAATTGATTTGATGATATGATGTGGACAAGTTATGACATGATTGTTGATAATGCAGGCTGACGATAGCTTGCCGACCAGACTCACATATGGAGTAAAGGGGCCACATACACGATTTCTAGAGTGGTTGAGGGAGAGGTGTGGACAACATCCCTACCACAACCTACTAGCACTCCCACCGTGGCTCGAATTGTAGGTTAACGATTACCTAGTTCGAGAGGATCCACGATGCCATGAGGGCAGACTGTGATAGTCGCTCATGATGATTCTAAGGGGCGTGCAATAAGGCGGGGGCCTTATTCCTTAGAGCCCTTAGTCTCCCACAAGTTCACCTGGTGGAGTGTTGATTCCAGGGGTTATAGATGTCTACCAATCAGTCAAGTTGGTGAGTGTCACCCTTGGAGCACGTGGTTCATCCTGAAGGGCACATCATGCAAAAGAACCACAAGAAGCGAGTGGCACCCTTAGAGGACGTGGTGCATCTTGAAGGGCACGTCGCACAAAAGAAATGAATGAGGCGAGTGGCACCCTTGGAGCACGTAGTGCGTCCTGAAGGGCACGTCGCATTGAGGATGATGAAGAAACAAACCTAGATGGCCCTAAGACATTAACGCCTTAAGAAATCCTTAAAAAACTTCCCTAACCAAGTGTCGCCCAGTTCAAAATCTAAGTCCTAAGTCTAAAACTTTTCTAGGGTAAAAATTTAGTCTAACCTTAAAGAAAAAGACCCTAGAATAAAA
>ML779113.1:1422733-1437609 GCA_009831015.1 Picea engelmannii | reverse complement strand
TTTTATGGTATATGTAACTTATAGGATGTATTGAGATTGTTAATTAATTTCAGGGTTAGTACTATATTTGGAATTGTCCAAGCTCACAGTTGTATGATATCAGACTCTTCGATCTGATAAAGCTAGTCGCTCTGTATATAAGTCTATGTGTGTGATTATTTTCTGTGTAAAGAATCCAGTGCCGTATCAAGAGTCTCGGGCCCTTTAAAAGAAGGGTTTCCACTCTTGAGACACACCTGACAGAGATTACTAGTTTCTGCCCGAGCAGTCGGCCAGGAGCCTATCTAACATTCTCTCTCTCCGGAGTAGGGAACTAAGATTAAACACCCTGCTTTCCTGTGTAGAAATAGTAAAATCTACTACTATGGATTCTACCTTCAATGTTCGTACTGTGCATAACCCAGTATGTCGTTAAATGGTTGCGGTTACTTGTTGTGCGCCTTATGTCTATGGTCGTTAATGCTTGCAGTTACTTGTTGTGCACCTTATGTCTTCTTGTTGTGATCATCGTGGTTGCGTCTTGTTAGTCTTCAGGTGGCGACGTAGAGTCAAGTGTGTTTGTTCCTTTTTACACAAGCACACACCTTAAACAAAAAAAAAATTAAAATTTTGCACCTGTTATCAGAGTTGTCGTCTTAACGAGGAGGATGTTACAGGTAACTAAAAAAGAGCATTGAACTTACATATGATCTTACATGAAGTTATGAATCTTTTGTTATGTTTTATGAATGATATGTTTTTTTATTATGGATAATATAATAAAATTTCTTAGCTCATATGTTTTGAATATGGTCAATATAACAATACTTTTAAGAAACTATTTATGTTTCATTCAATGTAACTTGTATTTACTTTTTTATTGTTAAAAGGAAAAAATTATTAAAAAGTGGAATTGAATTTTTAAAGTATATTGTGATATTTTCATGGCATTATGTATTACCTTGTGCTTTGCGTTATGATAAAATTTAAAAAGTACACATTTAAGGGTTGTTTTTGTGATTTTGTTTACAATAATGATGAGTTATTTTACCACATTATCACAATTAGTCATTTTAATACCCCAATTTTAGAATGGGTGCTACCGGTAGCAGTAATTTTCAATTTGGTGGTTGATTTTGAGGTTTTGGTTTTAATGGTACCAAGTGATAAAAATTCGATTTCAAATGATCTCAAAATTTAACATTTTGAAAAAGAAAAAAAAAATCAAAAACATCTTCTTTTTTTTAGGTGATGATTTTAAGGTTTTTTTGAGCTATTGTCTAAGTTTTGAAGGCCATGTTTGACAAATGTTGTAATTTTGACCACGTTTTAAAAAATGGTGCTACTGGTAGCACCACTTTTTGATTTGGGGGTTGATTTTGATGTTTTTTATGCAAAAATATGGGTTTTTTGGGCCAGAGTTCTCGTTTTGAGGTCATAGTTCTCATTAAGTTGGTAACTATGTTATTTGTTTTCAATGCTCTAAATTATTTTAATTAAATATTCAACCAACCAAAATATAATGAATATAAACACATCGTTCACATTAATATTTCTAACGTACCAACACAGTCCTCGAATTCATATATATATATATATATATATATATATATATATATATATATATATGACTAGAAATTGCACCACCTAGTGCAAAGTATGATCAATGTCATTGTAAGACGGGAGACCCTGCTACATGGCTAATGTCACCCTTTCCTTTGACTAGATAGGTTAGAATTCCATGAATATCAGAGACTCTGATATGGGCATATGTATCCAAGTGATGCACATAACCACAATACTATGATCAAAATTCCAAGAAAGTATAAGGATTAACCTCGTGTATAGATTTAAAAATTGTATAACTCTATTGATTTTCATTATTATATAAATAAAAGGATTGGAACATATTGTATGATGGATGATCCGGTGACCTTGTCCCTTGAGATCCCTACTAAAGGAATAACGATTGAGCCTCCTTTTCTATTTCGAAGGAAGAATGTGAACCATCAATACCACCCAAAAAAACCTTATACTACCTAGGTGAAGCATTAGCTCTCAGTAGCTAGAATTTATACTCGCTTGGTGAAATATATGATATGAATGGATAAGAGACCATCCTCAATTATCCATATATATATATTGATAACTAAAAATTCATTATGACACTTGGCAGTGTAACAAAGTCAAGTTATAGTCAACCTTGAGAGTATGCAAAATGGCTTCAATTTCTGCATATTTTTTTACATAAATTCCTTCAGGTCAACTAGAATTTTCAGATGAATTCTTTGATATCCACATATTGATCTTTTCACGAGTTTCATTTTGAACCCTTTTTTAGGTCATTTGGTGGTGAATTTGAGGCACTTTTTACATTGAGATTGTTTGTTGGTTTATTTTTTCCTTTTGTTGGCTTTTCATGGATTGAGATCAATTGATGGGCAACTAGTGCAATAATCCATGGTTTGGCATAATTTTAGGGTCCAATTGTAGAAACCAGAATTGAAAAAATAGTCATTGTGGGATGGAATCATTGTCCATAGATTGCTTCAAAGGGAGTCTTTCTAGTGGTGGTGTGGTAAGAAGTGTTGTACCACCATTCAATGAGGGGTAACCACTTAACCCACTGATTTGTTTTGTAATATGCAAAACACTTTAAATAGGTTTCCAAACAATTATTTTAAGAAAGTGATGGTGAAAGTTGGATCACGATAAAAAACAATAGAATGAGGCATGCCATGGAGTTTGAAGACATTATCCATAAACAATTGAGCCACAATGGATTTTGTGAATGGGTGTTGAAGAGAACAAAAATGAGCATATTTGGAAAGATGATCCACTACTACCATGATGAATGACTTATTCCCTGATTTAGGTAAGCCAACAATGAAGTCCATAGAAATATTTGTCCAAATAATAGGTGGGATTGGAAGTGGTTAGAGTGTTCCTGGAGCTTTGAATGTATGAAAGGTATCACATTCAACCAAAAAGGTGCAGATGTCCTGTTTCATATTGTCCCAAAAAAGTCATGTTTGACACGTTCATAGATTTTGGTAAAACCAAAATGCCCAGTTGTAGGTGAAGCATGAAACTCAGAGAGAACGATGGATTTAAGGTTCAATTGTTTTCTTAAATATATGAGACCTTTATAATGAAGCTTGTCCTGGTGCCACTATTACCCTAGTGGAGAAGCTCGCAGATCTTGTTGTTTTGTTTGGATTAGTCTTGAAAGTTTGGGGTCTTAAAACCATTCCTGGTGAACCTCCTCAAAAGGTCATCAACCACCAGATTTTCTTTTCCTTTTTTGTAGATGATCTCATAATCATATCCAAACAATCGGGTTACCCATTTGTGTTTCTTCAGTGAATAAATTCTTTGTTCCAGAAAAATGCTTGAGGCTTTGATGATCAGTTTTATTTAAAAGCATTTCCCCAAGAGATCATGACATTAGAGATCCACAACATGCAGAATAAACAACATTTCCTTTTCATTCGTGGATTGGCCCAAATGGCGCTCAATTTTTTTTTTTATGGTGAAAGCCAAAGTTCAACCATATTGCATGAGGGTAGCCCCAATTGCTTTCCCCAAGGCATCACTATACAGTGAAAAGGTATTGTTGAATTCAGAGAGAGCCAGAACTGAAGTAGTGCACATAGCCACTTTCAAATCTTGGAAGGAATGTTAGGTTGATCGAGTCCAACTAAAAAACATTTTTTTAAGGAGTGTTGTGAGGGGAGCTACAATTTTTCCATAACTCTTAACAAACTTGAAATAATAGCTCGTAAAACCTAGAAAACCATGAATACTTTTAAGAGTTTTTGGGCACAAACAATCTTGCATAGCTTCAATTTTCTTTGTATCCACCATGGCACCATCCTTACCGACAATACGTACCAGGTACTCAACTTTAGAGGCTCCAAAAGAGATTTAGACTTCTTAAGAAAAAGTTTGTGCTGAGACAATAGCTGGAGAACTTGATCCACATGGGAAATATGGGATTGACAGGTTTTTCTATAGATGAGAACATCATCAAAGAAAACCAAGAACAAATGATGGAGGAAAGGATGGAAGATAGGATTCATGAGACTTTGAAAAGTGGATGGAGCATTACAGAGGCTGAATGGCATAACCAAGAACTCATAGTGACCCTCATGAGTTCGGAATGCAGTCTTGGGAATGTCTTCTTATTTCATATGAATATGGTGGTAGGAAGAGCGAAGATCAAGTTTGGTAAAATATTGAGCACCACTTAATTCATCCAAAATCTCATCAATGACATGAATGGGAAATTTTTCTTTGATGTTGAGTTTGTTGAGAAATCAAAAATCAAGACACATGTGCCAAGTACCTTATTTCTTGAGGGCCATGATTACTGGAGAAGAATAGGGATTGGTACTGAGACGAATGACACCAAATTCTAGAAATTATTGAACAATCTTCTCAATTTCTTTCTTATGGGCAAAGGGACAAAGATAAGGGAGAAAAATTGGAGGAATAATTCCGAGAACTAGAGGAATGGAATGATCATGGACACCTCAAGAAGGGGGAAGTCCCTAGGGGTTTGAAACACAACTTGGTGTTGGGAGAGGATAGAATGGAGGTTGAGGTGTACAGAGGGTGTCTCAACCACATGAATGGAATGAAGTTGGGAAATAATTCCATAATGAATTTTTTTGAGGAGATTTTCCATTGGATGGGAATTAATGATCTCTGGTGACCCTGCGATGATGCTTTGAAACTGGTGATGGTGGCCCTCTTGCTGGAATTGCATGGTTAATTCATGGAAATCCATGGTGATAGGGCCGAGAGTGCATAGCCATTATGCACGAAGTACAATGTCACAACCGCCCATGTTAATAGAAAACATATGATATTTCAGGTGGGACTGGCCAATTTGGAGGCACACATTTTCACAATTCCCTCCACATTTCATGGAATCTCCATTGGAAATCGTGATTTGGAAATTATTAATTGGAAGAATATATAAATTGAATTCTTGGGCAATGCGACGATGAATAAAATTATGGGTGTTGTCATTGTCAACTAGAATGACGACTTTCCAATTCTTAATGTAGCCAATTAACTTGATGGTTTGGGCAGCATAAAAACATGTGAGTGTATTAAGATAAATCAGTGGTTCAACTTTAAGTGGATCATAGGGATGATTAAGATCATCTGGTGGGGGTAGATTAGGTACATGAGAAACATATGCCTCTTCTTCAGAAACATCCTACAACATAGCCATAAAAATCTTTTTTTTCTTACACTTATGCCCCAGAAAATACTTGTCATCACAATCATAACAAAGACCCTTATATTGGCATTCATCCACTTCATCCCAAGTCAATTTCTATATATTGAGGGGAGTGGAAGGAGGTGTGGGAATGGTGGGTTTAGGGCGAGGAATAAAGGGATTTTTTTTTGTTTTGTTTGGGAAGAGACGACTTGTTGTGCTTCCTTGGCTTGTTTTGTAGCTTCCAACTAAGTCTAGGGACGATCCATTAGTACATGGGCATGCATTTCATCCTTCAATACACTGATAAAGAATTCCCTAAAAAAAACATATATGTCACGCCCTTCGTTCTGAAATATAATTTCTCAAAGGAAGCAATAAAATCTTCCATTGGGCTAGTTTGTTTTAACTTGGTCAAATGACCTAAATGATGGGGGTCAGTTTCAAAGCGGTCATAAAGATATGAAACAAACTGTGTCCAAGACACATACCCTTGGTGTTACTTTTTATTCCATTGCCACCATTTCCAGCGTTCAGGATCCAAATGGAGAACACCATAATGGAGTTTGGCCAATTCATCGGTAATGTCATGCAAAGAGTAGTGTTCCATTTGGGTGACCTATCCCATGGGATCAAAGCCATCAAATTTGTTCACATCCACTCTAGGAAGGTGTAGGTCACATAATTTTTGTGTTGCAATACCAGTTAAACATATGTACCAAATGAAAGTAATGATTATGATTATATAAGTAATTAAATTCAGTTTGTAATTTTGAAGTTACAAGTTGAAAGGTAATTGGGAAAAAACTCTGATGTATTGAGGAAAACATGCTTCCTTTTTATCATCATTCTTATCCGATTGGGTTGCTATGCATTACTCTGATCACCTCCTACCCTACCTGTGATTATAGATATTTTACACGGATTTGCATGGGATGACTTTTTCTTAGTGTGTTCCCTGGTATGTAGAGTGTCTAGAATTTATCCCACTCCCACAAACTCCACAAAAGAGCCATTTGATAAAAATTTATATTCCTTTTGCAAACATGCAAAAACATTTAGTCACTTCAATATTTTTAATAATAAATTTGATGAGAAATTCATAATGCTTTTAGTATATTTCTCCAATCTATTATTTTAAAATTATCACTTCAAAATTCTAAATAAAATTATTTGATAAGCCAACCACATGGTTGAACAAAAAAATGGATCTAAGACTTGAATATGTGAAGTTAATATTAGTTACAATGATGTTGCTATGATACTGTTAAATTTATGTAAGCTTTCTTTATTATGATTTTAAGTCATTATTATTCTTCATTTTTAAGCCTGCTTGGTAGGGACTAAACTTACATGCAACACTTATTTATTTAAGGTGGTAGAAGCAAATTGGAGAACCGGATTGCACCTGCACAAAATATCTATTTTATTAATTAATCAAGCACATATTTATACAAGAAGTTTTCCTCAACACGATAACAAACTCATGAGGAAATCACTCAACCACACACGCATAAATAACATTTTATAGTT
The DNA here is from genome assembly GCA_009831015.1 of Picea engelmannii. NCBI lineage: Eukaryota > Viridiplantae > Streptophyta > Pinopsida > Pinales > Pinaceae > Picea > Picea engelmannii. Next base: position 1,430,864 of record ML779113.1, on the reverse strand, counting down.
GGAGAAGATCTCTCACAACTAACTAGATCTAACAAATCCAAACCAATATGTAAGAATTAATTCTAACACCCTCCCTTAATTCTTACATCACTAAGAACAATAATGAAATCAATTACACATACAATATCTATCTAGTCTAGTCTTCATCCACACTTGTACCCACTTTGAAATCTCATAGACTACACTCTTTCTCAAACATAAGCTTCGAGCTACCACTTGATCCATTTAAGATACAATTTCCTCTGACCATTAATGATGCATTTGTAGAATTGACGATTCTCGACTATCTTGAAAAATAGTCTCGATACTGAATCACTCTTTGAACATACTTCCATCTACGAAAATACAACAAACTATATATTTTGACAGTTATATAGGAAAGTACTCTAGATACCAAATGTATCTAGCAATCAATCATACAAATTGACCTTTTTTCATGTACATAAAAATACACAAAGATAACCTATAATCATTTTTCTTGGATCATTGAAGGACAACAGGAAGCACCAACTTATAACAGACTCTAGACATAACTAAATTAGTGATACATTCTTGTGGCACCAGAGAACTCAAGAACTAGCAACTTAAGTTATGTTACCCCATTTTATGATTGGTTCTTCATTAAAAAAAAATAAAACTTCTAAATTACACTTCTGACTAAAAAAGTACGAAAAAAATAAATTCATTTCAACATGATATCCTCATATCATAAGCCAAAGAGATCCCTTTATAAATGGAACATCTTCATCCTCAATCATTGTGCCATTGGTGCTCACCAATATCTAACTTCTTCTCACTAATTTGAGAGACAGGATCCATGTTTCTTCTCAAACTGAATTTATAAATTCCTCCATAACACATCCCCACATTCCTTTGTCTTTAAAATGGTGTTACACTTTATGTTTAACATTGAGGTTACTACAAAAGTAAAGACAATGTGGTAGATTCTTGTAGATTGTTGGCAACTTGGAGATCCATGCTAACTATAGTGGATTGATCTAGAATATCGAAGAACATGTAGTAGACAAAGTTGTACCCTATCATTGTCAAAGTTTGTTGGTGAAAAATCAGATCGATTATACATGGGTGTTGTTGCTTGCATGACTCACTTTCAGTGGTGGGGTATCCATGCCATGTACAAGATATTTGAAAAAGGTGTGTGTTGGAAATACCCTATCAGAACCAGAATGAATACTTAGAGGGTGACCATAGATAGACATGGTGGATCCCCCTCACGTAGTTTCAAAAAGTCATAGAAATTGATCTTTTATGGAGTAGCAACACATCTCAACTTCTTCAACGATGACCTTTATCATCTGCAACACTATCTTCGACAACAAACTTACATGCACAACATATATCAAGGAACCAAAAAATTACATGCTGATCTATTCCTAAGCCTCCACACAGAAAAAACTTCACACGAAATAATTAATAACAAAATAAATCTACTCTCACACATTCCTAGGCACTCCCGTGAGGTAGTTGCACCTGGAGCTGCTAGATCTGATACCAAATCGGAGAACCAGATTGCACATTCACAAAATCTCTATTTATTAATTAATCAATAACATATTTATACAAGAAGTTTTCCTCAACATGATAACAAACTCATGAGGAAATCACTCAAACACACACACATAAATAGGATCTAATAGTTGGAGAAGATCTCTCACAATTAACTAGATCTAACAAATCCAAGCAAATCTATAAGTATTAATTCTAACCAAGCACACTTCAAATTAAATTGCAGATTTTACAAATTAATCATTGTTGTAAGCTAAAGCCACATTTAGGTTGGTTTTTTAATTGTTCGCTATGTTTTCTCAATGTGTTTTTGTTACAAGTCAAAACTTGCAATTTCATTTTAACAAAAAATGGAGTCTTACTCATTTTTTTAATTTTTGAATTGATTTAAAATATTCATCCTTAATTTGATTATAAGTTTGATGAGTCCAATGAAAATAATTATCAAAATTGAATCCTTCATAACTCTTTTAAAGAGTTCAAACCTATCATAGAAGGATCATTCAATAAACACCCTTAAATAAAAAGTAAATTTTTGAAATTACTCATTTATGAAGGACAACGAAGATAAAAAAATGTCAAAAGACTGGTTATATTTTCAATAAGCCATTAATGTCCTTACTTCTAATGTTTGTTTGGTTATTGAGCCTTAAATCATCTCTCTCACTACCTTCTATATATTCCTTGATACATTATAGTCTTTGATGGTGTACCCTTCCACAACATTAAGTCCACCACATAGTTCACACATAGATAAATATCATACCCTTGTATTGGTGCATTCACTATTTTATGTGTCACTTAATGAAAGCTTTCCTAATAAGCTTAGACACCTTCTCTTTGTTAGTTTACATACTTCATATTTTTGAATCACATACTCACCATAATGCTATTTTCTTTGTTATATTTGTCTGCAATGCTTGTCATCATGTCATTTTCTTTGTTATATTTGTCTCCACTTTCGACACTCTGAAAAAACAAAACAATAAATCAAAGGTTATGGATATAAATTGTAATGCCATTGGGAAATTATGAGTAAGATTAATCACAAATGATTTGTTAAATGTTCATTTTTTAAGGCCAAACAATAGACATTGAGCAAACTCTTTTCTTTTATTCATGTTCACTACTCTATCATGCTAATATTATCAAATTTGTTGGTTCATAGTTATTTTATTGCATTCATAATCCTATGTGTTTGGATTTTAAAACTCATGACATGGTTATAGCTTCAACGTCTATATGATTATTATATAGCCACATTGATGGGCATTTCAACCTCCTAGTATGAAATCCATGGCATCACCACTAATACAGTAAAAAATACATAACTAAGAATCAAATCTAAATCTCTCAACAATCCACCATATTTGTACAAGTTTGGTCAAGTTTATCATAAATATAGTGCATATATTTTCCATCTTTCACCCAAAAACTACTTAATGATTATGTTTGGCATTAAAAAATCTATTAATACTCGTGAAATTTTCTAACTTCAATGTTCTTGATTAAGTTTAGATATGAACCTTGTCAACATCATAAAACCTAAAATTGGAATTACAGTAATGAGAATTGTGATTTTGTTCATTCAATTTATAACATTATGAAATTTTGACTCCTTTGTTATTCAAAATGATCGCTTCCCTTTCCTCCATCCCATACATATTTATCTATCACACTTTTTCACTTTCTTCTTGTTGTTTCTGGCAACATTGGCATTAGAATGATGATACATTGCAAATATTTTGAGAATGCCACATAACTCGCTTTCCCCTGCCTCATCCCAAGCCTAAGTTCCATGAGACGTATCCTTTGTAAAATTAATGTTTGGAACAACATGTTTGAAGCTTGATAAGATTCTTAAGAAAGCTAGGAATAATGTAATATAATGTTTATTATTACCAAACTCATGCATTAGGTATTATCTCTAACATCCCACTCTTTAATGCATTTTCGCATCGTAAAAATAACATTCCTGATTGTCTTGGTCGGTAATTTCTTTTAGTTTTATGTTTTAATGGATCTTGGGAAGCTCCAAACAATAACACCTTAACTTGGATAATAAGCATTGGATGTAGCCATGCTAGATTTCCATATTTCTGGAGGCAAGTAGGATTGTTTCATTGCTTTTATAATATTTTGAAAAACATTAATTTTTCAATTTTATTTTGTTTTAACCACCATTTCAAGGGATCCAAATAGCTTTTAATAAAAGAGTAGAGAGCTTCAAACGAATTCTACGAGTTAAAGTGTGTGGAATTTAAAATAATGATGTTTTAACAATTTTTCAATGGAACTTGTACACTTAACGTTTGAAATACAACTATTGCTTCCATCTTTTCAAGATGGAAAGGTTGGATTCAACATTGTCGTAAATTATTCTTTCCTTTCGGCATGAACAAACCATTGAATCCTCAACGCATGTATGGATGGATGATGTAAACTAAAACCACATTGAGGTAGGTTATTTTAATTGGTAGGTGTGTTTTCTCCATGTGTCTATTAGAAGTCAAAACTTGCCATTTAATCTTCACGAAATTGGAATCTTATTCATTTTAAGGTGTGATATAAGAGTTTTAAAATTCTTTGAATTGATTTCAAATATCTATCCTTCATTCTATTATAAGCTTGATGAATTTGACGAGAACAATGATCAAAATTGAATCATTTCTAGCCTTTCTAAGTAGTTTATAAAGATATTTTAAAAACTAAAATTTTGGAATTACTTGAAATTTATGAAGTACAACAAATATGTCAAAATGTCAAAAGAATGGTCACATTTTCAATAATCTTGGAGAATGAGTTTTAGTTCATCACATAATTCTTGATTTTTACATCTAAATACTAAAATCGTCCCTATTTTGGTTGGCTCTTATCTTTTCCCTCATATATTGTACCCTTTGATGTGTTAGGATTGGCCACAACCTGAAACCATAAGTTAATGGACATAAAGAACAAAAATAATTACACACACCACACATGTAAAGAAGAACACATATGATTTCTCCACCAACCATGGAGAAATGGTTTACAAATAATGAGAATATCATCACGGGCTTCTACATTTAACTAGGAGAGATCTCAAGCATTTCCAGACATTTGGAAAGCCAAACGCTTAATGAACCTCCAAACAAATTTAACTACAAGGGTATGTGTTGTTACAACCCAAAAATCTCCACCTTGAAAACAATTTCTTGATACTTTTCCCAACGAATCAAACATCACCTTCCTACAAGCCAAGCGAAGCCAAACACCTTCACAACTTTTCTAACAATGTTGGTTGTGTAAACATGTCTGCATATTTTTCTCTAGTATAGACCACTCCACCTCCAATGAATCAACATAACCACAATCTAAATCGTTGCAGCTAGTGTAGGTGATACTCGTGCTTCTCAAATACCGAAGCACCAATTTCCATGCTCTTTACCTCATTTTGTCATGTGTCCACTGAAAACACCAACTACATGTGAAATATCTGACTATTTCATTGCATCATCAAAATTCCTACTAGCATATGATACGCAAGACATATAACCCTTTTCATATTCATTACTTAGGACATAAATGTGAAGAAAACTTACAATGGGAAGTTAAATGGATATTGATTGGTTTCACAGTATCCATAATGAATTTCTTGAGTATCTTGTCCACATACCAAAGCTTACCATCTTTCATGCCTCTGCGTATTTCCATGCCCAAGATTTGTTTTAGTTGCTCCTGTATCCTTCATATCAAACATCCTAGCCAATTAAACTAACATGTTGATATCAACCATGTTTTTTCTTCCTACAAGCATAACATATATCATCAAGGTAATGAATATATCATACACACACTGGATATGCTCACTTGTTTTAAAATTTGGTTCACCATGAAGGAATCAAACATCTTGTATCATTGCACGCTCGAGATTCAGGCCATAGAATGACTTTTTTATTTTGCAAACAAATATTACTTTGTGATCCTGAACAAACCTTGATTGTGCCATGTACACATATCTACTAATGATGATTTTTGGGTAGTAGGGTCCCGAAATCTTCATCCCTTAACTCCATCACCATAACCAACAAAGCTTATCTTCCTTGACTGAATCCAACCAAGCCAACCAAGTGATTCTTCACCTCTCACCTCCAGGGTAATTTTAGTGCTTCATTACATGCAATACATGGGCTCTAAAACCATGCACTACCAAAAAAAAAGGTGCTTGAAAACATGAATCTTGACCTAACTTTTCCTCATGACCAAAATCGACCAATCTTCCCTCAAATACATGGTATCTGGGAATACCACATGCTCCCCCATCACCTAGGTGATCTAGAACTCACTGTTGACATTTAAAACCATGGTACACATGCTTAACCAAGTATTACAGTTATATGCCCATTTACATTAAAACAAAAACACCTCGAGCATTGTTTTCGATAACCTCTGACCCCTAGCCTCCATTACAGTAGCCACAAGGCACACTGCACATAACCACCAAGTATTGGATCATAGCATCAGAGGCCCATTCCATCCAACATACCTACAACTGCCCCACCCAGCCAAAGGGGTTGGTGCCTTGCCATACCTAGCCACTCCGAGACTCAAACCATAATCCCCCTCCTCACCACGGAGCCCTCCTCCCAAAGACCTCCCATGTGAAACTTCTTGGGAGCCAACCACTTAACCTTAACGAGCTTCTCACAAAAACTGTGTAGAAATCTCTTTGGATGTGAATTGTTTATAGGTAGAAAAAAACACATTCTCATGTGTCATTTTCCACTCACATGTTGGGACATAGTCTTGGTCACACACTCCAAGCTCCATCTCCATAAATTGTGGTGCCTATTATTATTCCAGCTCCACAAGATATTTCTTCACAATCCCAATGGGGGCGATCCGTAGTAGATCCTTGGTTCTTACAGTGAATTCCTTATCTCGATTGAAGATTCTATGAGCCGTACCAGATCCTCAGTGCTTACAGAGAATCCTTATCTCGATTATAGATACTATGAGTCGTAGCAGATCCTCGATGCTTACAGGGGATCCTTATCTCGATTGCAGATTCTATTCATCAAATGGGTATGGATCAAAGTCAACAATAGTCAACCATTGAATTTTCCCCATACCCGTTCAATGAACGAAATCTGCAATTGATTTGGTTTGAGATCATATGTGCTTAAACATGCTATACGATGCCTACATGTTGGATGATGGGGCGAGCTACATGTTGGAAGGTGCCTTTTCTTGAAAGTTTAATTTTTTGGTAAGCGCACCATACCTTAATTCCTTTGACAACAACCCAACGTCGAGGGTTGAATCCACAATGCACATCATTTGACACTTTCATGAATTGGGTCCTAGACCATATTATTTCACTTCAATCTTCATCCTGATAAGTTCATTCATGCCCACATTTCTTCTCAGAAACACCCCAACGATGATCCACAAACTGAAAAGGACCACCATTGAGCATAAAATCCCACAATTCATTGAAATTGTCCTACATGATGGATCCTTCTTCATGGATAGGACTTTCCTTACTCGCAGACAGAAGCCCTCAACTGTATTTCCTTCTGCTTGGTACCAATCAACAACAAGTAACCATACACTCTAAACATCACCACCAACTAAATGCAGAACTCCACTGATGTCAACTCCATACCAACCCATGGGTGCATCGCTTCCACTAGTGCCATCTTCTCCATGCAAAACATAATGAGCAATAGGGTGACATTTCCCTTCATCATAATCCTCACTTATGCCTCATTTATGGTGGTGGGCTTCAGGCGACGCTCGATCTGCTCGATATTGAAAAAATAAAAGCATCAAGAATCCCAAACCTTTCCCACTGCATGCCTCATCCACATCGACCTTCCTTCTCCTTGTCGGCTCGCCACCTCATGCTCTCCTGAAACTTCTCTGGCGCCACTTGTTAGGATCATCCACAACCTGCAAATAGAAGTTAATGGATAGAAAGAAAAAAAATAATACACACACCATGTATAGGAGAGGCTAACATATGGGGAAATGGTATTCCTTTATTTTTCAACCAACTATGGATAAATGGTTTACAAATATCGATAATATTCCCATGGGTTTCTACATTTAACCATGAGAGATTTCAAGTGTTTCCACCCATCTGGAAAGCCAAAGGTTTGAGTAACTTCCAAAAGAATGTAAGTGCAAGGGTATGTGTTGTCAAAAACTGACATGATGATGTATCCTTCGACAACATTAAAACCATCACATAGCTTACACCTAGATAAATATCTTACCACGGTATTGGTGTACCCACTATTTTATGTGTCACTTAATGAAAAATCTCAAAGAAACATAGTCACTTTCTCTTTGTTAGTTTACATACTTCAAGTTTTTCTATCACATAGTTTTCATAATTCTCTTTTCTTTGTTATCTTTGCATCCAACTCTTTACATCATCTTATTTCCTTTGTTATCTTTGCCTCCAATTTTGGCTTTCTAGAAAACCAAAACAATTACTCATAGGTTATGGATGTAAACTGTAATGACATATGTATATTATTTGTAAGATTAATTACGAATGCGTTGTTAAATGTTATATTTTGAAGACCAAACAATACACATTGAGAACCACGCCCCC